>JAPYZD010005986.1:0-31808 GCA_030522725.1 Ichneumoninae sp. B BG-2022a | reverse complement strand
TATCGTTTTTCTGCTTAATCTTTTCAGTACCTTTAATATGCATTAATTTTTTTTGCACCATCGCGAAGTATTTGCAATTTTATCTCATTTTTCCCGAACTTACGCGAAATGAGCACCAAGCAACAGAACTACCTGTAAAGTGGGCATGCACGTTTGCGATCGGCAAAAAGTTCCCGGTACTTGAAGGGTTAAAAATATGCATCCAATAAAATGTATATATTTCAGGTAGTGCATAAAATTAAGTAAATTTTTATTCTACTTTTTTTCCTCGTACTCCCCATACACTCCAAACTCGGTAAAATCCAATACTCTCAAACGAAACTCGAAGAGTTCCACTCCGGCAATGAGAGCCTTGCAAGAGAGCGCCCAGCCCTCCTCCAACCACCCGGACACGAACCCATTCTCGGACCGATTAAACGTACGAGATACATGTACGTTTATATGGGGCATTCCGTCCCAATTCGGACATCCGACCCCTTCTAATTCGAGCGAAACTTTGTTCTTGTTTCCATATACGTTCAAACTGAACGTAACTTTAACGGTTTAAAAGATAGCAATTTTAAAGATTTTTTACGTGATAACGTTTAATAACTTCACGCCTAGGAATATTCCTTTCTTCCTTGAAATCTGTGTTAATAAGAAAAAATAATATTAAAATTCATGCCGATTTTTATTAGCGTCACATAAATTCATATAAATTCTGTTTACAATTTCGACCGCGAAAACACATTCTCGTGTGATTTATTAACATTTTTATGGAGATAAGCCTTGTTTTGTTCTCTGCTGTAAGAACAAATTCAGCGATACAGGTTGTTAAACTCTTCTCATCGATACTCTTATCTCATTGAACTATTGACACATTTGTTCAGTATGAATGTTTTTTTATTTATTTATTTTTTACACTGTAAATCATCATTTTGTAAAATATTTAATCGATGTTAGTTTATTTTCTTTTCTAATTTTTTTTCCGGGTGGATAGTGTAACTAAAACTATGTCAGTGCAATCGAGATCGACGATTGTTTGTCAATTAACGATACGGCCGATTTTTATTACTATTAATGTACGATTCGAAAAATATGTAATTCGTGTTTCTTATAAATAATCGATCAAGGTCGACGATTTATTTTTATATTTGTCTTCAATTATTATTAATTATCCATGTTGTACGTATGCCCGTGGGGTGATCGCCTCGACATGAGGCAAAATCGATTTAGAAATATCTAGTTTGAATTGAGGAAATTTGTTTCAATATGCCCGTAAATCCTCAATTTTGCTAATGATCTTATTTTTTACGTGGTTGCTGTCGTCCTTGTCGATAAAAAAATATCGGTAAATTTAATGCGTGTATTCATAATTGCAGATAATTCATAATCTCCGGTAAGCCACAGGTACTGAAAATTACATCACGTTGCGGAAACTCGGTAGACGGGTGATAACAACGATTCACAGCTCGTGATAAGAATTACCTTCGAATAATTGTTTATTCAAAGTGGGGATAGTTCGCACCCGGCTTTATCGTTGGTTAAAAGGCTCAATCCATCGAAGCGAATCGTTCACAGTGGACGCAACATTGTCACGGTGATTAAGATCCAATAATATATAATACAATAACACATAACATATAAAATATTATTATATATAATTACTATATACATTGTTATTATATTATATATCATATATAAAAATATTAGATAAATATAAAAAAATTTACAATAAAATAACAAAAACGAATAAAACAATTTTTTCGCAACAGATGCAATTTTTCCTGCCACACGTGTCCGTAATTCTGATCGTGTTGGGAGCCGTTCCTACTCGTTCGAGCTCCGAGGCCTCTGATGATGGTGTGGGCAACATCATACGCCTCCTGCTACAAGATCAAGTACTTGCCGACATCATCGATGCCATTGAAGTCGACGACTTCATAACAATACTTCACTATATTGAAGCTGTGCCGCAAGTTCGGAATTTCTTGGCTTATGTCGACGAGGATTATTTTCCCATCACCGCAATTCTGGATGGAATTGAAAACTATCTGGAAAACCGGAACAGCGATAAATCGGCAAGTGATTCTGGCGATACTAACGAGGAGACGAATGAATCAAATACGAAAACAAATAATGATTCGTCACATAGAATTAGCGAAAGAAGTGCATCGAATGAAGATACCGAACTTGCCCCTAATATAACGACGAGTCAGCAAAGATTTCGTGAAAATCTATTCAATTATTTCTACAACCGCGTTTTGTAATTTTAAGCATTTTTTAACAGAAGCACGAGCCTGATGGAATTTTCGATATTATTCATGAACCGAAGAATCTTTACGATCCGTTTATCGAGCATAGCGTGGTCCTTTATTAGCGAAAACTGAAATGTTAATCGGCGTTTTCGGCATTTGAAAGTTGTATGCAATCTCTGGAATTTAGGAAGTGGCTGGAGGCTTTCATTAAACTCACTACCGTCACGATCGCCGAGACATGCGAATGAAGAATTAGCGGAAGACGTTGAGTCGAAAAAGCTCTGAGAATCGGTAAATAATACACGACTGCAACTCAACAGGCTCGTGAAACTTGTGGGTAAACTATATTCGCACGTCTCTAGATCAGTACTCTGCACAGTAACAGACATTGTAGTTTGGAACTATAATATAAAAATTTAACTCTTTAAGAACCTACGAAAATATAGTTGTGAACAAAATTTTTATCTGACAAATATAAATAAATTTAAAAAATGAAGCAAAAATTTGATTTTTATCCCGATCCATTATTTCAGTAAGGACTTTACTTAAAATGTTTTGTTCTGTATCAGGGAAAGAAACTGCCTGTGGAGCCCTGAGTCATTTTGATTATATAATGCCATTAAAGAGAGGGAAGCGGTTTTAAATATGTGCAATGTACACTGAAAAAAAAAATTGCTTGCGGGCTGCCGAAGAAAAACATTTTTGTTTCAATTGTACTTTCAATTCTTACAATTCCATATGATATTGAAACAACGACAGCAAGACTGACAAGGTGACATGTTATCGTTTCAATCTGTTATGAAATTGTACGAATACAGAGTAGAATTGAAACAACGTTTTTACTTCATTGGCAGCCCGCGAGTAAATTTTACTTAATTCAATGATATTTTTTTTCGGTGTACGTTGTTATTTTTTGTGCATGTTTCTATATTCAAATGAATAAACATAACATCCCCAATCCTATCAGTATAAATTCCACGGATACTTCGAACGACGAAAAAAAAATATATATATATTGAGCATTCCATCCCAATTCAGCTATCTTTGGGCTCGACCCCTTCTAATTCGAGCAAAACTTTTTTCCTGTTGTCATATACGTTTAAACAGAAACATATTTTTTTGAATTTTTTTGAAGATCCCTCACCGAGCAATGAAGTGCTTCGGTATGCCTTACAGAACTTGAAAATATAAGGCACGCGCAAGGACTTTATTGGGTATTACCTGAAAAAATGGCAAGATTAAAAGGAAAATGTACAGCGATGCCGAGATATGTGAAATCCAAATGATCAAACGACGCAAATCCGAAAAATTCATGGAGATGAAGAGATTAACAACCTGCATGCCTGGTTTCGTTCTTAAATTGCGTAACCGAAATAGTAAACAGAATTGATATTTGATGAAGCAAATAAAAACCACAATGAATGTTAATATCGTTGTTCCTTATTAACACAGATTTCAAGAAAGAAAGGAATAATCACAGCCGTGAAGTATTAGAAAGTTATTGCGTGATGAAATAGTCAAAAATGTATACCTTTTAAACCCTAAGAGATACCAAAATTGGGATAGAATGCCCCATATATATATCTGTATATAGGGAACGAGGGTTGGGAAGGGAGTACAATGGCACATCGGAGGCAAAACAAATTTTCCCGTTAAACAAATTATCTCGGGTGGACGCCGCTTTGCCCCACTGTTCCATTTTCCCCCACGGTTCTCTATATATCAGTATCCCGTACACACACTGTGTACTGGATGTTGCAACAGTATATACTACCTAATCGTTCAATCGACCAGAGAAGGCCGCCCATACCCCCCCCCCCCCCCCCCTCATCCCGCCCCCAACCCTTCTGTAACTACTCGGTAGTCGTACAACGAGTTTCAGGAGAGCGTTAACGAGCAACAGTAAACTCAGTCGCAACCGGAAGCCACGAAGCTCTCACTAACCCCCCTTCGGGCCCCCTCTCTCTATTTCACTGTGATTTCCCGTTGGAACCCTCTTCTCGTCAGAACTGCCGCAAACCGCCAAGGATGTACATTATTCATTCGCGCACTTTCGCATCCGCCATTTTCGACCCCCTCGCCCCTCAGCCAGGCGCTGCGGTGCCCGCGTCTCTCGCTTCGGAACTAAATTTATCCCCCTCGATCATTCGCGTCGCTAAACCGACTTCGCCGGTAGAGTAAATAAATTTTAATTAAAAACGACACCCTCCACTCATGTTTCGTTGTGAACAGTGGAAAAAAGTTTCGTCGTACCGGTGAGGCGTAAGACGGAGGTGTGTATAAGAAGAGAGAGAACTCGATTTACATCCGGCGTCGAACGGCCCATCTTTCTGCAAAGTATACTATAGGTGAAAAGAGAGAGAACAAAAAACGAAAAAAAGATGAATAGAAAGACAGAAAAGGGGGCGAAGAGGGTCGAGGCTCCTCACTGCACGAGTAGCGAGAGGAGTGAAACTAAAGAAACAGAAATAAGCGCTTCCGGAAGTTTCGGTGACCGTCGGAAGAGTCCAATGGGCCACGCGATAGCCTCGAGGCAAATTTGCCTCGTTTTTTTTATTTTTTTTTCATTCTTTCTTCCAACTGCTTGAATTTTTTTTCCTTCATTTTTTCTTTGTTTCTTTCTCTTACCCTGCAAGACGAATTGATCGTGCCCGTGAGATTTACGAGAGGCCTTCCCCGAGAACGGAAAAGAATACGAACGATAATACGAATACCGTTAAAAAGCGTTATGACGGGAAGTGGATCAAGGTTTCGTTTGCTCGCGACGTTTCAACTAATATGCTAGAAGAGAGTTATTATCGTCGGTTGGGTAAAGTAAGTTTCGCGTGTGGAGAACCATGCAGGCACGATCGAGCTTTTAGCCTCTGCACGCTAATTTTTTTTCATTTTTTTTTATTTTTATTTCCCCTAGACCTTACGAGGGTAACTCGAGAGACGTTGCGTTTCGCGATCTTACTCGCAGCAACCCTCGTAAAAATGCATATTAGCCTCCCCACCGCGACGTATTGCCCTTACGCCTCTCATTGTGGGTGCACCACTTGTATCCGGTTTACTTTGAAAAATATATAAGTCTGTCTTTCATTTCATTTAAGTTACACGTAACCGTGGCAGCTGCAGCGGGAAAGTGCGCCAAAAGTTTGCATTAAATATTGCAGCGGCGTGAACGCGAAGTGAAGTAAGGAGTATATCGACTTTAACGCTGGATAAGCAACGACGGAAGAAATAAATGAGAGCATTTGACACGGCACGCGGCTCGTCACTCCGCCGTTGCAATTCGTATATGGCAAATCACTGGATCGCGTGACCTTGGTCGTGTAGGATGGAAGAGGGTAATATGGACCGGTCCATGTAAAAAGGACGTCCTTGCCGATAGAGGTGGGCCATATTCACCCCTTTTACTCTGTATATGCACATATGCATACATATACGTATATCTACAGGCATCATTTATTTTCTTAAAGCTCTCGCGGTTAATGTTACGTTATTAACCTCGACCTTGGATGTTGAAGAAAAACGCGTGTATTATATATCGTTTTGCCACTTTTGTGCTTGGGCGAACCCCCCGGTCGATTTTGAGTCTTATTTTCTATTTTTCATTCTCTCTCTCTCCCTCCCTTTCTCACCGTGGAGTTTGCAGCAAGAGAGCATGATTCTTGATGGCTCCAGGATACTCGAGACGCACAGTGGTACCAGACGTCTCGGCGCTGGGGTACGAGGCTGCGAAGGGTCTTGGCGATGAAAGACGCCCTCCCTCTTACGCTCCGATTCGCCGGAACGGGAGAAAGAGAAACAGAGAGAATGAGAGAGAGCTCGTACGAAATTAAACTCGAACTAATTTGCATAGTATGGGTACAAGAAGATTTAACGTTATATACTACATGTGTACCCGAGGCGACTTTTAGAGAATTGGGAACGCGATAAGTTTCTGCGTATTTGTTTTTGTCGGCCGCAGAGCTCTCGCCGGCTATAATACTTTTCGCAACGAAGGTTCAGCGTTGCATGTCTCGCGGGGCTGAAAATATATAACATCGCGAGGGCAATTAATAAGTCATTTTAAATAGAATCGCAGCGCTGTTATAAAAATAGAAATTCCCCGCGGAATATTTTTATGAGGGTTAATGAGTAGGTTGATGAGGATTATTCGTTCATGAAAGGCATTCGGACAAAAAAAGCTCGAGGCAGAGAGGACCTCTCATCAAAATCGGTGATGAGACTTTTTATCCCCATATACCCAGACAGCCGACCGTACACTGAGAAAAAAATTGGTTGGTTTAACAAAAAGCTGTTATTTGTTTGGTACAAGTAAACCATTACTTTGTTAAACGATTTTCGCTTCAATTTATTCAAAATTTGTCGATTGAACCAAACATTTTTGTTGCATCAACCAAATACACCTTTGAACGTATGTCACCGCGAATTTGCTTAATACAATCATTTGTTTTTCTCAGTGTAGCACAGGCAAACAAGTGCTATTGCTTGCTGCAAAGGTTTGCTTCCACCTTGCCATAAATATGCCTGCATCGCACGAAACTACGGCGTCAGCAACTTGTCAACAAATGTCCCAACAAATTGCCAGTAATATTGCAATAGATTAAAAAAAATCTAACAACGGTCGCTATACGGTTGCTGATTTCTGATTCCTAAACAGAGAGTAGTTTGTAACGCATTACACGCGATGGTTCTTATGCTGTAGCAGGGCGAATTACCTCCTTTCAAACTGTTAAATGTTACGCACTTATTGAGAAGGCGGAAATATGCACGACTCACACTCTAGAAACAATGGTATTGGTTCAACACGCCTTAGGCATATAAATGGTGTAGTCACTTTTTACATACTTTAGGGTGTGTTCATTCTCAACGCATGTCGAAGTGGGTAAGTGGACGTTTTACGTGCATTCTTTCAATTCGCATGAAACACATTCACGCAGGTAGTTACTTTTTACACGGTTCTAGGTGTGTTCCACCCCCAACACATATTAAAGTGTGCATACATTAAAAAATATATATATTAAAAGCATGTGCATTAAATGAAATTGCCTGTATTCTTGAAATGTGTAATCGCTTATTACAGCATCTTACAAATTAATTACAATGATTTACCTTCCACCTCAACCTCGTCATAACGCTCCACGTCAGGGATATCTGCAGCTTTTTCGTTAATGTCGATGAGAAGATGCTGTCGAAAGATATGCTGCTTGAAAGAGTTCCAATTCGTAAACGCTGCTTCTTATCTATACTCATTGGACTGCACTTTAACCGATGTCGAACAACGTGTTTCAATTGTTGATTATACGGTGGAACTTCAAAACAGTACATACGACATTTGAAGATATTGGACGGCCTGTCCATCATCGTGTCATATACGAATCCTCCATATTGCGATTGATTCAACGCACATGCAAATGTGTTCTTTTGCTGGTGTTTTATTTTTTATTAAGTATGTAATAGTATGTATCTGTACAGCAAGTGAGTTGTTCGACCTTAGACGTGCTGAAACAACACACATAATAAGCGTGTTCTATAGCGAAACGCTAAAAAGGGTGTTCTACAGGGAATACAGGAAAGATGCAGTGCAAGCGCGTTGTTTCAACAAGCAAGACGACGAACACGTACTTTATTTATGCAATTGGTTACCGCAACACATGCAATATCTGTATTGTGAGTTGAATCAAGATATTTGACAACACGCTTCTTTTAAGAGTACATGCGCGTCCGTTTAATACGACAACGTGGGTCAAACCCAAAAAGGGTGTGTCATCTAGGTTTATACACAGCTAATGCGTCCTTGTAGCTTTAAGTAATCTATGACGAGGGTATGTATGTAACGCGACTCACCCATATGAAACCTCTAAAACCATATAAATGAATTTTTGGGGTTGCTACAATTGTAAAAAAATTATATAAACGCTCGGGTTTGTGCAAGTGTCGATATATAATTCTAAAATATGATACACAAATGGATTAGCACTAAACGATCCTTGGTACTGAATTTTGTAAGAATCAATGCAGGCATTAAAATTTTAAAAGACATGATTTTTTTTCTAAATTTCTCCTATTTACCCTAAATTAACGAGTGCTCAAGCAAATAAATGTTGAGCTACCTTCAGTTGAAATTTTGTATTTCACTGAGTGAAAAGCCACAAGGATTAAATTTTAATAATGGTCATGTAGGCCCATGTAGACTCATAATGGAACCAGATTATGGATTTGTTTAGTCGCTCTAATTAATTTTCTAATTAATGGACATGACAAGATTCCTGCCTAGGAATGTTGTCATCTCCATTAAATTGTTTCCCGAATGTTTTCCGTTACTGCCTAGTAATGGAAAACATTCGGGAAACAATTTACGGAAACAATACTGTGTAGGTGTCTCGGCATCGAGCAACGACGTATAATTTGCCCCCTTGTATATACTTGCATACGCTTATGTCATCAGGTGTTGTGACACGCAAAGCCCCAGTAAGCCGGGTTGAGAACTTGCTAGCAATATGCTCCAAAGAATCGTTGGCATTAAATGCTGGCAGAAACATGGGCCAATGCTGACGCACCTTATCGCAATTTTGTCACAATCCCGTGCGGACATAGCTGCATATTTGCTGGCGGGTTGTTGACAAAATGGATCTGGGTAGTCTGCCAAACAATAAAATTTAATGGTTCATTTTGCCCCACAATCCTCCCTAATCGTGAAAAATTGTACGCAGTAGGCCGATTTAGCCTCATCAACTCTACCGACTACCTATGAACCTGTCAGAATGATTTTTCATACGTCACTTTGCCACCTCTCTTCTGCACACGATTGTTGTTGTTGTTTTCTTTCACGCTCCGGCTCTCCGTATCGCCGAAGATAATTTCGACGTGCCAGTTATCTCCGGTTTACTCAACACCACCGGGTAATTAATCATCCGAAAATTCGCCGCTTGTTCGTCCGGTCGTACCCGGCGATTTAGGAAAATCGACTCTGGTGCAGGAGTCCGTGAGAGTTTGTCATCGGATGGTGGTCGTTATTATCGCGAACTCGCATCGTCACTTGGAAGCCCCGCCCACCCCCCCCCGCCCCTGGGACCCCCCCCCCCCCCCCCCTCCCGAGGTTGATGATCGTCGGTAGATAGAGGAACACGTTGCATTCATCCACTCGCCCGACGTTAGTTACATATATATAGTATAATCTAACTCGCGAAATTGTTCGAGGTTACATGCAGCCCGAGATATACGGGCTAATTGTGAAACGGTTCCTGTCTCATCCTCCCCCTCCGCCCCCCTCCGGCTACCGTCCATCGCAGCGTTGAAGAGATCTGTATTAATTAGTCGTATGCGCGCTCAGCGTGACGAATGAGTCCCATGGCGTTGGGGTGATCTCGTCCTCCACACTAATCCCCGTTACCATTTGCGGGATAGCCGATGACGCGGTGGGACCGAGCGAGGGCCCATCGAATCGAATACGGTAGGAGAAATTAGGAGCCGGAACGTCGCAGAGGCAATTGAAATGTCTTTTGTTCTCTAAAAAAAATTTTTTTTAAAACTAGGCCAGGGTGATTGTCGAGAGACGGGAATTCCACGAATAACAGGAGAGACGTAAAAGATGATTCGGGGATTCGGGTGACTCTCTCTCTCTGTCGAGTCATACATTAATTGTATTATACGTGTAGATACGTGGATCGACGAGCCAAAGCCAAAAGTACCTATACGTACGTCAGCGAGCACAAAAGATAGGGACTTGTGACTTTAATCGTTAACGCTCGTAGTCCGTTGAGATTCGCAAGAATACTCATAGATGGCGGCAGCGTACGGGACTGACGATTTTACCAACAATAGACCTTTTTATATAAATTGTTTGTAGCTAGCAAATTAAGGCTATTAATCGAACATAATACGAATATAATTAAAAATTAAAATTAAAAATGGAGTATCGGCTCTGTAGGAAAACTGTCCCAAACGCTTTAATATTCTCACTTCTTTTTTTTTATAAAAAAAATAATTTTTCCTCAGAATTAGGTTTCGAATCGAATGTAGATAAAGCGTGCGGGTTACGCCCTTTTGTTTCTTAGCAGTCGATACATGATTATGTAGCGATATCGCGCTTCGTCCACACTGTCCTTGACTCGTCTGCATATCGTACGGAAAGCAACGCAATTCCGTGTAAAGAGGAATAATTTGCCTGGCGATTAAATTTTCGACAGAGACTTACTGCCTCGATACCGTTCGAGGTCGAGAATTCACTAATACAACGCCATTAGAATGTACGTTCATTATATGAAGGTAAAACAAATGTTACTTTGGATAATATGGTCGTGCTGTAAACAGTCAGTAATTACTATGCGCATATCTCAATACAGTTGTATAATCAGCAACGTTAACCTCACGATGAGAAGCAAGATCGTTCAGTACCAGCTCAAACGCGTAACGAAGCAGAGCTTGGAAGAAATACTTTTTTTTTATTCAGCAACGATATGTTGAATTTTTTAATCGTCGGGTCGAGGCTTAGAGCGCCGCCGAAGGGAATAAAGCTGAACCGTGGAAGGTCGTTCGTCTGTGGAAACCTCGCCGTCGCAACTCGCCGCTGTACAGTAGACATTGACTCTCGTCTGTCGAACGAAATTCTAAGGCAGGCGAGAAACACTTGTTCGATCAACGGTAGGCATTTCGGTACGGGATCACTGAGCCTGTCGTCGATAAAGGCGAATGTCGGCGATAACAAAGTTTTGAGCAGCCCATTTCCCGACATTCGTGGCTTCACTGGTACTTACGTGCACGAACTCATTTACGGTAACCTAGACAAGTGGCACGACAAGACGGCTCTGGTGAGAAAATCGTCGAGCGCTGGTCTGCGCATGAACCGCGGCCGTATGCGGCGGATAAACATGTTTTCATCACTCGGTGCGGAAATGGCCACTTTTCCGTGCGCTTCGCGTGCGTAAAGCCGCCATTTTCGCACCTTGTGATGAAAAATTTCGTACATCCCTCGTGCGAAACATTTTTTCTAACTCGTGTGATTACAGCAATCGCCTTCGGCTCGTGTTGCAAATTCACACTCGTTAGAAAAACTTTTTCGCCCTCGTGACGTAATGTACGATTTTCCTGACTGCACTAAAATAACCACATTCCTGCCGTGCAATACGGGTGGAAAATAAGCTATTATTGATCGATGATCATTATTAACATGTGCGCATGCGCGGTACAATTTCATTACTCCCTAGGGAGTAATAGGGCTCATTACTCCCGCTGGACACTCTGTTACTCCTGGGGGAGTAACGATCATTGGCGAAGATGAGGATCTTGCGACGCAAGAAATGTGGTTATTTTAACGAAATCGGAAAAAAATATCGTATGCCACAAGGGAGGAGGAAGTGCATTTTCACCTCGTGTGAATTTCTGCCCTCGCCTCGCTCGGGCATCAAACTTCACACTCGGTGAAAAAACGCACTTTCCTCCCTAGTGGCACAATATACTATTTATTTCATTCGGTAGGAAAATGGCGCTTTTGTGCACTCTTCGGGTGCGATAATCCTGATTTTCACACCTTATAAATTTTGATACGTTGTGATTCGTGTGCAAAATAGTACATTACTCCAAGAGTTTGAAAAAGTGTTTCGCACGTGGGATGTACGAAATTTTTCATCACAAGGTGCGAAAATGGCGGTTTTACGCACGCGAAGTGGGCGGAAAAGTGGCCACTTCCGCACCGAGTGATGAAAAAACGTTTTCTGAAATTCCTGAAATTTCCGTGCGATTGAAACACTCGCCTTTGTCTCGTGCTGCGAACCCACACTGGTCAGAAAAAGTGTTTTCGCACTCGTATCAAAATATACTATTTTCGCATCGCGTACGGGAAAAATACTGCTTATGCGTTTGAACGCAATATGGTAGTTTTTCCCGCACTAGTGCGGAAAAGTGCTTTTCTACGCACACTTCCCAAAAACGAAAAGCGTGATTCTCGTGAATTTGTTAGCAAAAATAATGTTAATGGTATTGGCGTTAAAAGGGAGTTCTGACTCCCTTTTAACGACGTGTGAATGCCGCATTCGCCGCCGGTTCGTGCGACATTTTCACACTCGTCTAGTCAACTCTCTTTCTACGCCCTTCCCATACAAATAACTATTTTGTTGACGATTTTTTGTTCTTTTATGACAGGTATGCTCCGCGACTGGAAAATCCTACACTTACGCCCAGATGAGAAAAATCTGTGGAAGATTGGCAACTTCTCTGAGAAAGAGCAATCTTCGTCCAGGCAATACGATCGCAGTAGTGCTTCCCAATGTACCCGAGTACGGACTCTTGCTCTTGGCTGCATGCGAAGCTCGGCTTCGGGTAATATTAAACAAAAAATATATAACCAGAGAATGAAACATGTAGTGAAATTCTGCTCGAAAAGTTTCCTTTTGGGTACGTTTCTATTCGACAAATTTTTTATGAATCTTTTTTATCAACATTAAGAACAGTTTTTATTTTTAAAAATTGCTGTTTTGCCAATGCAGCAAATATGCCACAAACAATCTTAGATCGAAAAATTGTATATCCTGTTTGGAAGAATAATCTCGACGTCAGTTGGTTCCAGTGGGTAAAATATTACCCACCCCGATTTATGATTATAGAGCAATTAAAAAAAACCAATCAGCGATCGTTATAAATCGTCAGATGACGCCGATAAAGCCAGCCTATACAGCGGGCGAGATACGGTTGCAAATGAAGAAATCTAAAGCTTCAGCCGTTTTCACTGTGTCGTCGAAGTATTCCATCGTGGCAGCGAGTATCGCTGATAATGGAAAGATGAAACTACCCATAATCGTTATCGAAGACGGAAGCGGTACCGCCACGGAGGGACGATAAAGTTTGCGGATTTGATAAAGAACGATATCGAGGAGTTCAGCAAAAACGGAGAAAAAACCGGTGTCGATGCGGAGGACACATTTTTACTGCCTTACTCGAGCGGCACGAGCGGACTGCCCAAAGGAGTTGAACTATCTCACAGGTGTCATTAAAGCTCCCTAATAACGATGATTAAATTTTTTTTTCTTGAATGTATTCCTACACGGGAACTTTTTTCAATACAGAAATTTAGTTACAAATATGATGCAACTTGCGGCAAAAGGCGTAACTATAGCGAGCAAAACTACAGCTAGGCATCAAGAAATTCTGCCCTCCATTTTGCCGTTTTATCATATATACGGTTTGATCGTTGTCCTCGGAGTGAATCTAAGGTATGGTCAAATCGATTAAACTCAACATCATTGCGTACACCGAAAAAAAGGTTTGGTAATATTAAACTTAGCTGCGGTTGCGGGTGCCGAAAGAAATATTTGGTCGTTTGAAAGAAATACTCAGTTGATTGAACGAATATTTAGTTGTTTGACCGAATATTTAGTTGCTTCAACAAATAGTTACTTGGATTTAACGAACATTTTGTTCAATCGACCAAATATTTCTTTCGCCATTCTTTCAGTGTACAATGTTCATTCATCTTTCGCCATTCTTTCATGTTAATCATTGTTTTTCCTTTAACCGTGTGTCTGTAAATATTTGTTATTTCACGTAAATTGTTGATTTTTTTTCATAGTTTGGACTGCAAGCTCGTCTGCGTGCCTCAATTCACTCCGGAAAATTTCTTCAAAGTTTTGAACGATAATCGCGCGACTCTGCTGTATCTGGTGCCGCCGCTCCTTCAGTTGCTCGCCAATGACGAGAGGTTTAAAAACGTCACATTGAAACGATAAAGACCATAGTTTCCAGAGCAGCACCGATCGGCGAAGAAGTTCTCACTAAATTTTTCAGCAGAACGCCGCCGGGCTTGAAAATCATACAGGGTTACGGCCTCACGGAGTGTGGACCGGTTATCTCGCTGTCTGCTGATACTCCACATACATCGGTCGGATACATTGTTCCCAATACTTAAATTCGTATCGTCGGATCCGAGGCTGCCAACGCGGGAAACAATTTGGGTGTCGACGAGGTGGGAGAGATTTACATGCTAGGTCCGCAGCTCATGAAGGGTTACAATGGGAATCCTGAGGCTACGGCTAATTGCAGGGAGGACGAATGGTTTAAAACCGGGGACCTAGGCTGCTACGACAAGAGAGGTAACAAAATCAGAAAAAAAAGGCGACTGAAAATATAATTGCCGATAAACCATCAATTAGATATCTATCTTCACGTTGGTATACATCCAGCACCTAATTTAGACTATCTAGGGAATGTGTTTAAGATTTTATAAAAGATCTATAGTTTATAAATCCATCGACCAACAGATGTCTCTCAATCCATCGATCTACGGATCTTCAGAGATCTACAGATTATTGATCTTTTATAGAAGTTTCTATAGATGATCTAGATCATCTAAATTATAGATGAATGAATCATTGAAAATGATAGTTGTAGGCCAATGTAACATTTATTTGTTTTATTAACTTGCGACCGATTCAAACGATACATGTACATACGAGGACGATTGAAAGAACTGATAAAGGTCCAAGGTTTCCAAGTCGCTCCCGCAGAAATCGAGGATCTGATTCAAGGTTACTCGAAAGTCGCGGACGCCGCGGTGATCGGCGTCCCTCACGAGAAATATGGGGAAATTTCGAAAGCGTTCACAGTCCCGAAAAAAGGAACCGAGCTTAACGCGAACGAGAGAAAGGAGTACGTCGCGAAGCGTGTCGCGAAGTACAAGCGGCTGGGACGGGTGGAATTCATCGACAAGATACCGAAGAGCGCGGCGGGAAAGATACTTCGGAGAGAGCTCGAAAAAATGTGAAGGTGAAAAATATGCTCGTCAAGATATTTTTGTAACACGTGCACGAAAAGTCCCGCTTTTCGTGCCTGTAAAGTGAGTCGAAAGTGGCGCTTTCTAGCAGAGGATGCGCGAAAAATGCTGCAGATACTATTTTTACACGCTAGTTTGTTTTCCGCACACTTTTTTCACAAGCTAGTTCCTTTTCGCACACTTTTTTCATAATCTAGCTACTTTTGCGCACACTTCTTTCACACGCTAGCTACTTTAACGCACACTTTTTTAACACTCTAGTTACTTTTCGCGCACCCTTATCTGACACTGTAGTTTTTTTCCGAACGCACTTTACAGGTACGAAAGGCGGGAATTTTCGTGCACTTGTCACAAAAAGTAGTATGCGATTCTTGCACGAAAAAGCGGTCTCCCAACAGCGGTTGGGAAGTAGGTAGCACTCGCCGCCTCTCGAGCTACAAACGTTACTCGGCTTCGCCTCGTGCCGTTGTAGCTCTTGATCGGGCTCGTGCGGCCAACTTCACAACCTTCGTCGAAAGACCGCTCTTCCGTACTAGTATCGCAAAGTACTATTTTATAATGGGAAAAGTAAAACTGACCAGAAGATGGAGTTATGTCCCGTGACGATTATTTACAATTCAATCGGTGAACAATAAATTTTTGTTGACTATTCTGTGGTTTTTTTCAAACGTAGTTGTGTCTTCAGCTAACAGAAGAGTGCTCATTATTTCGGATTTCTTGAACTTCTCGACGAGCTCGCCATTCTGATGCATCTGCAGCATTATGTCGGAACCACCGACGAAATCGCAGTTTATGAATACTTCAGGTATAGTTGGCCAATTCGCGAAGTACTTTATACCTGCAAGAGGACGCCCCATTTGAGGAATCCCTAGCGAATCCCAATCGGAATCCGATCGTAAGTCGGAACTCCCTAACAAATTTCTTCCCGGGAATATTTCAAGTATATTTGGTCAATTCGAGAAGTCCTTTATACCTGCAGGATTGAGGACATTTTTCACATTTTTTATTATTATTTTTATTTTTTAAGTGTTACACTATTTTTTATATCTTATGAATACACATTGAGAGAAAGATCGATTAAAAATAACTATGTCACTTGAGAGATATTACCATAGCACATAGTAGTAAGGCGCTAGGGCGCCACCTATGGTAGGAAGTACCGGATTTATAGGAATTTTTTTTAGCTATTATGGTAAAAATTCTTGGATATTCTGAGACTTTCAACCATAGGTGGCGCCCTGGCGCCCTTCTACTATGTGTTATGGTTATCCACCCTTTTTCCGTGGTTCCCCCCCGGGGTTTTTTCCCCCCCCCCCCCCCCCCCCCTATATACAGCCCGAGCAGAAATTGGGATCAGCCTGACTGACACCCTATCAGGCCCTGATAAGGTACAGCCAGGGCGAGCCTGATGAGGGCCTGATAAGGCGCAGATCGTGAAGCATGACTAAATAATCCTCACTTCAGATGAGGCGGGCCTGATGCCGCCTGATCAGGGCCGGATAACGTACAGGTAGGGGACACCTGACTGGATATCCTTCGCTTTTGACGAGGCTAGCCTGATAGTACCCCGATCAGGGTCTTAGCAGGTGAATCAGGCAAGCCTGCATATTGCATGCCTGGAGAACATTGATTTTGCATAATGAAAATTTCAAAAAATGATTCTAAGGTATTGGAAAAATAAACTTTTAGAAGATAATTAGTTAACATTTTTTCTAATTTCAAATAAATTCGTACATTTTTTACAGTTGATGTGAATTTTGAATAGAAGTTTCTTACGTTGGAAAATTTTTTTTTACTAAATCTTGTAACGCATTTTGGATAATGTAATAAGTTAATAAGTAAATAAATAATTTAAATAATTCAATCGATTTAATAAAAAAAGATTTCTTCATTGTTTGTTGAACTTTTTTTTTATTTATTGCAATGTTTTTACATTACTATTATACCAAATCGATGTTCCTAGCATCTTACATATGATTGATTTTTTCCGTTTTTTATCTCATTAAAAAGTGTTCAAAATTCTCACTGAATTTTATTTTTCGCTGGCTATGCACGTGTAAGGCACTTTGTATAAGTAGATTTAGTCGTGTATATCCTTCTACCGCAGCTTAAAAGCAAATTTGACATTTTTTTTCTAAAGTTGAGGATAGCCGAGTTGGTTAAAGCGTCGCTAAAGCAGTCCCCATTTGCAAGGTCGCTGGTTCAAGATCGACCATGAGTTAAATAAATTATATTTTTCTCAGGCGGCAATCAGGCACCTTGATTAGGCCGTGATCAGGCAGCCTGATCAGGACCTTATAGGGCCATGGCGTTACATATCTGATCAGTGCCTGATAAAGGTGCTTTATCAGGACCTG
The DNA here is from genome assembly GCA_030522725.1 of Ichneumoninae sp. B BG-2022a. Classification (NCBI taxonomy): domain Eukaryota; kingdom Metazoa; phylum Arthropoda; class Insecta; order Hymenoptera; family Ichneumonidae; species Ichneumoninae sp. B BG-2022a. The sequence continues at coordinate 14,463 of JAPYZD010005986.1, read as the reverse complement.
ATGAGGAGTTAGGCCGTGCCTGATAGGGACCTGACATCAGCCCGACGGTAATTTCTGCTCGGAATGTTCCCTTCTTAAAAACATTTATCTCTCCTGCACTCCCTCTCTTTTTATGATATTGTTACGGTTTATAATTTTATAATTTTGGTACGGTTTATGATTTATGATTTTGTTTCTTTGTATATATTTCGTAGGATGCTGATATAGATGCCGCACGACCTGTGTGTGTGCATCATATGTATTCCGGCAGTATGTGCCTAGAGGACCTCTGATGCTACCGCTTACTAAATAAATCATTCATTCATTCATTCATTCTCACATATTAATTCCTTATTGTATTCTACGTTTTGTTTTTTCCGTTCCATTAACTGTACCATTCTCTCAAATTGTCTCACGTATTCACATAATTCTATCATCGGTTCCCCCTTTAAATACTAGTTTATCCTCCTCTCAACCTCATCTCCTCTCGTATATTTCAACCAGTTTTTCATGGCCTCTACGACCTCCTTGGCGATCTTCTCTTTGGATTTTTCGCACTCACACATACGACTGAGACTCTCTGTCTGTCTTACAGAAGCGGCACCTCTGATCACTGTATCCTTTTTTTCCGTCTCTGCCAACATTTCCACATCTTAGATCAGTAATTTTTACTGGATCCTTCTCTCAGTGCAGGCAAATGAATTTAAATGAATACAGTAGAAACCCGTTTATTCGAGGTACTGTGGGGAGAGCGTACGTCGGATAAACGAAAACTCCGTTAACACGAACAACATACGCAATTCAAACTTGTACATATACTACTATTGCATATTTAAAAGATACATCACCTCATATAAACATTAACTTTATTAGTTAATTTACGACATGATGTCTTTTTTCAGACATCACGATATTATACCATAGACTCTAGAATCGGATCTGATATATTTACAGCTCGCAATATAAAGACGCAGCAAACTTGTACAAGTTTAAGCGCGTATGCAACAATGTAGCAGTTACAAACTACTCCGCGCGCGAGCATTCTGCTTTATAATTTTTATCCGTGTTTTCCGTATTATCCGAGCCTACACCTCGGTTAACGCGGAGGGCTCGAATGAGTTGGTTGGTCGGATAATGCGGAGACTCGAATAATCGAGTCTCGGATAAACGCGGTTCCACTGTAAAGGTAAATGAATATGTATACGCTCGTGCAGCGGGAATAAACATTTTTAAACCTTGTGTTCTGAGCGTTTCGTTCGCCAATGCGTCGTTCACGTCGTACTTGACGATGTGCAATCGCAATATCTATACGACAGCCTTACTGAAGCCGCACTTTGGCTCTACCGGCACACCTTTCATAAATACAGCGACATGATTTTTTCTACTAATTGGTGTGTAGGGAAATTTTGAAGTATGCATACTTTGACTACGTTGCCGATGTCCTCGCTCACAGTAGAGAAACATCTGACGACCCACGTGAGCCTCGAAGCTCGTCTGATGGCAAACATTTTACAGTACTGTTTAACTCACGAAAATTGTAAAATTATCTCTTCACAGTGACATAATTTTACACGTTGTCACGTTGAGAGGATAGAAAAAACGTCGATGTCCAGTGGAATAATTTACCTTGCGATTAAATTTTCGACAGAGCTTACTGCTCCGATTTCGTTCGAAGTTTAAGGATTCGCCGATAAGCCGTTCGTTATACGAAGATAAAAAAATGTAAATATGTATGCATATTTACCGTGCATTAAGTCTACGAAATGCGTGTCGCCTTGAAACTTTCACCGTCTTGGATAATTTTCTCGTAGCGCATACAATATTTAATCACTACGCGCATGTCTTAATGCAGTCGGTGAGCAATGTTATCGTAAGGATGAGAAGCTAGATTGTTCAGTGGCAGCTCGAACGCATACCGAACCAGAGTTTGGAAGAAAGATTTTTTAATTTTTTAAACGATATGTCGGGTTTGTCTGTCGTCGGGTCGAGATTTAGGCCGACTTCGAAGGGAATGAAGCTTACCCATGGAAGGTCGTTCATCTGCGGAAACAGCGCCGTCGCGACTCGCCGCTGGGAAGTAAAAATTGACCCGCGTCAGTCGAACGTTATTCTGAGACAGGCAAGAAACACTTGCTCGAGCAACAACAGGCATTTCGGTACCGGTTCGCTGAACTTGTCGTCGATGAAGGCGACTGTTGACGATAACAATGTCTTGAGCAGCCCGTTTCCCGACTTTCATGACTTCACCGGTACTTACGTGCACGAGTACATTTACGATAACCTGAACAAGTGGCATGACAAAACGGCTCTGGTGAGAAATTCGTCGAGCGCAGGTTTGCGCACGAATCGCAGCTGTAGGGTAAAAGTGGTGAATATGGCCCACCTCGATTAACACGTAAATCAATGATATATGGACCGGGCCATATTCCCCACGTTTACCCTATAGATACATTTTCTTTCCGCCGAAAAAAAATTATGATTTTTTTACGAAAGATATGCTCCGCGACTGGAAGAGCCTACAGTTACGCCGAGATGAGAAAAATCTGTGGAAGATTGGCAACTTCGCTGAGAAAGAGCAATCTTCGTCCAGGCGATATGATCGCAGTAGTGCTTCCCAACATACCCGAGTACGGGCTCTTGGCTGCGAGCGAAGCTGGGCTTCGGGTAATTTTTTATATAACCAGAGAATAAAAAATGTAGTAAAATTCTGGTCAAAAAGTTTTTTTTAGTTTCGTTTCTAGTCGACAAATTTTTAAAGCAATTTTTGTACGAATATTAAAACAAGACTTGCCTTAAAAAATAGATGCTTTGCCAAAACAGCAAATATGCCACAAACAATCTTAGATTGCGAAATTGTATATTCGTGTTTAAGAATAATCTCGACGACAGTTGCTTCTAGTGGGTAAAATATTAGCCGCGTCGATTTATGATCCTAAATCACTGACAAAAATCAATCAATCAAAGATAAAAAAAATTGGTGTTTTGCCAACACAGCAAATTTGCCACAAATAATCTTAGATCGAAAATTTATTTATTATTGTTTTAATAATAATTTCGACGACAGTTACTTCTAGTGAATAAAATGTTACCCGCGCCGATCTATGATCCGAAATCAATAAAAAAAAACCAATTAACGATCGTTAAAAATCGTCAGATGACGCCGATAAACCCAGCTTACACGGTGGGCGAGATAAGGTTGCAGATGAAGAACTCTAAAGCTTCAACCGTTTTCACTGTGCCGTCGAAGTATTCCACCGTGGCTGCGAGTATCGCCGATAATGCAAGCGTGAGACTACCGATAATCGTGATCAATGACGGAAACGGTTGCGCACCGGAGGGAGCGATAAAGTTTGCGGATTTAATAAATAACGATATCGAGGAGTTCAACAGAACCGGAGAAAAAACCGGTGTCGATACGGAGGATACATTTTTATTGCCTTACTCGAGCGGCACGAGCGGTCTTCCCGAAGAGGTCGAACTATCTCACAGGTATCATTGAAGTTCCGTCTGTGATAAAAATAAAATTTTTTTTTTCTTTCTCGAATTTATTCCTATTCGCGAACTTTTTTCATTGTAAAAATTTTGTCTCAAGTATAAAGCAACTTGCCGCAAAAGGTATAACTATCGCGAGCGAAACTACAGCAAGTCATCAAGAAATTCTGCCCGTTATTTTGCCGTTTTATCATATATACGGTTTGGCTGCTCTCCTCGGGTTGTATCTAAGGTACCATTGAATTAATTCGACTCAACATCATTGCCCCGACTCGAAATTTTCACACTTTACATCGGGCCCTGATAAGGTCCTGAGAAGGCCTGATAAGGGCTCGACAAGGGCCTGATAAGGCCTTATCAGGACCCTATCAGGGCCCGAGGTAAAGCTTGAAAATTTATACTCGGGGCATACAATATTCTTTTATCCCTAGCGATACTTTCATTTTATTAATTTGTTTTGTTCCATTACCCTAGTGTTCGAAAATATTTGTTGTCTCACGTAAATTGTTGTTTTTTTGGTTCATAGTTTGGGCTGCAAACTCGTCTGTGTGCCTCAATTAACGCCGGAAAATTTTTTCAAAGTTTTGAGCGATCATCGCTGGACTCTGCTGTACGTTGCGCCGCCGCTCGTCCACTTCCTGGCCAATGACAGGAGATTGAAGAAACGTCACGTTGAAACGATAAAGACCGTAGCTTCTAGTGCCGCACCGATCGGCGAAGAAGTTTTCGCTAAATTTGTTAGCAGAATACCCCCGAGCGTGAAATGGATACAGGGCTACGGCCTTACGGAGTGTGCACCGGTTTCGTTTGCAGCGGCTAGTCCGCATATTTCGGTCGGACACGTTGTTCCCAACACTAAAATTCGTATCGTCGGATGCGAGGCTGAGAATGAGGTAAACAATTTGGGGGTCGACGAGGTGGGAGAGATTTACGTACAAGGTCCGCAGGTCATGAAGGGCTACAACGGGAATCCTGAGACTACGGCTAACTACTTGGAGGGCGAATGGTTTAAAACCGGGGACCTGGGCTGCTACGACAAAAGTGGTAACGAAATAAGAAAAGAAAAAAACGCAACTGAAAATATCATTGACGATAGGTCATGAATTATAGACCTAGACATCTATAGATTTAACTTCACGTTGGCATATCTGACACTTAATTTAGACTATCTGGTAATGTGTTCGAGACTTGACCATCCTCGCTCCCTGCACCCAGAAAAAAGTTTATTCCAATCAAAGAAAATTTATTAGGGACGAAGAAAACTGTTTATTTGGTTCATCACCTAATAGAGCATTTATTACATTCTAATATATTTATTTCTTTGATAGCATTATTCTTTTTATTGATGTGTTGATGACTTTATAATACGCGTTGCCGGATAATAACCGTATTTTGTCTTGGTGCCAAATATATAATTGCTTTGGCGCGAATAAATATCTATTACAAATCGTATTTTGAATGATTCGATTTCTTTGCGTCGAATAAACGTTTATTTTAAAGTACAATTTAATAAATAGTCACTTTGAATAAATTTTTTTACTGTTATTAAAGAAAAGCCGTTATTTTAATCTAATAAAGATCTTGTTAAGGCAACGAAACATTTCTTTTATCTTAATAAACCTCATTTGAAGAAATTTATTTGATTTGAATAAATCTTTTGTCTGGGTGTGTTGCGTCGCCCGTTCGAAGAAGCTAACGATGTGGAATAAAGTTCGAAATTCCGAGATTCGATTTCATATGGAATGGATTTCCAACAGAACCGCTGATCATTTATAGATCCAATGGATCTATAAATTAACCATCTTAAAGATTTCTATGAATCTATCGATCGATGGATCTCTATGGAGTTATCGATATACGAATCTCTATAGATCTATCGATATGGATCGATGGATCATGGATCTTAATAATAAAGTTCTTAATAAAAAATCTTAATAAAAAATTCATAATAAAGCTTCTATAAATTATCTAAACAATAGATCTATCTATCATTGAAAATCATACGTATAGGCCAATGTGAAACTTATCAGTTTTACTAAATTGCGACCCATTCAAACGATAACTAAGTAATCTCCGCGGTATTTCTTTAGGATTCATATACATACGAGGACGATTGAAAGAAATGATAAAAGTCCAAGGTTTCCAAGTTGCTCCCGCGCAGATCGATGATCTAATTCAAGGATATTCGAAAGTAGCGGACGCCGCAGTGATCGGCATCACTGACGAGAAATACGGAGAAATTCCGAAAGCGTTCGTAGTCGTGAAAGAAGTGTCAAGCTCAACGCCAACGAGGTAAAAGAATACGTCGCGGAGCGTGTCGTGAAGTACAAGTGGCTCGGACACGTTGAATTCATCGAGAAGATACCGAAGAGCGCGGCGGGAAAGATACTTCGGAGAATGCTCGAAAAAATGTGAAGGTGAAAAATATGCGCGTCAAGATATTTTTATAGATAATAAAAAAAGAAAACCGACTAGCAGATAGAGATGACAATTATTTACAATTCAATGGATTAAGAACGCATTTTTGTTGAATATTCTTTGGTTTTTTAGACGCAACTGTATCATCCTCAAATAACGGAAGCGCGTTCCTTATTCGGTTTTCTTGATCTCCTGGACGAACTTGCCGTTCTGATGCATCGGCTGCATGATATCGCAACCACAGACGACATCATCGTTTATGAATACTTGAGGTAAAGTTGGCCAATTCAAGAAGTTCTTTATACTTGCAAAATCGGTGAAATGTTAACATTTTTCTAAGTATTTTTTTAACGGACTCTACTAATTTTATATCTTATGCATATAGGTAAATAAATCGGATACATATTGGTAAATCAAAATTTGTATACGCTCGTATACTTATTACTTATTTGTATACGCAGCGGGAATGAAAATTTCTGAACCTTGTCTGAGCGTTTCATTCGCCAATACGTCATTGCTCGTCTTACCTGAGACCGCGAGTTCGCAATATCTGTACGACGGTGCTGCTGAAGCGGCATTTGGCTCGTCCCGCACACCTTTCATAAATACGATGATTTTATTTTTCTTAAATCCAAAAAAAATTCGAAACTCAAGCCAATCGGCGGATAGAGAAATTTTGAAGTATGCATACCTTGACTAAATTGCCGATGCTCCGTAAGGACATTCACTTACAGTGATAGTCAGTACCATCGGGTTGGTACTAAGCCGAACAAGTTGTTTCTTTATTCGTCGCTCTGGGACTGTATAAAACCTATTTTTTTCACTGATCACGAATCTGCCACTTATTTTACTCTTAACTTAATATTTGATTGATTAACTTAATATTTGATTCGGAAACTAACATCAGACAGAAAATACTGATTTTTCGAAAAATTCACAATCCCATAAAATTTGAAGGGTTTGATCGATCCTCGCCAAATTCAATAAGAATGATCGGTCGATAATAGTCCCATTGTGTACAACTTTTTAGCCGCAAATGCGCGGTGACATACGTTCAAAGGTGTATTTTGTTGGTACAACAAACATGTTTGTTTCAATCGACAAATTTTGAATAAATTGAAGCAAATAATCATTTAATAAGACAATGCTTTATTTGTACCAAACAAATAACAGCTTTGAACGTCTGTCACCGAGACTTTTGGTTAATCCACCCCATTTTTTTTCTCAGTGCGCGCATAGACTTTTTTTTTAACAAATTTCAAAATCGCGTAACATTTTTATCATTGAAAGCTTTGTCCTAAAAATGTAACCAAACTTTGAGAATTGACCCGTCTACAGACTTTACAAATTTTAGCTTGATAGCTCAAGCGATTCCCAGATTATAGGAGTTTCAATTTTTCGAATCTCCAACACACACGCACATACAGACCCAGCAATTTTTTCCACATATGATTTTCCCATGTTTTGGAACATTCTGAACACGTTTTCCTTAAAATCCCGATTTTTTTTCATAAAAACAAAGCCTTCTCTATGAGCGTCCTTTATAAGCTTATTTTTTTCCTCTATTAGATAGCAAAAATTGCAGAAAAAACGGGCGCGAATTCACAATGTTTCTATTATCAAACACAGGTTGTAGAAAAAATAAAAATTATTGGCTTATCTTCATTCGCACGTTTGCTTAAACTACCGAATAAAAGTTAATTTGCGCTCAAAGCAGCCTTACAGTGTCATCTACAGTATCAAAGATTCCGATATATGCTATGTCTTGTACCTAGTTTCTGTTTCGCGGAAACGCGTTACGCCTGAAACGATGTTGCCATAAATGTATCTTACCACTTTAATAACGTAGGTACCGCGCAGAACGTAATAGCCATTCAATCAGATAGCTTGATAGGGAGAAGTTCTCCTCAATTCAAATTGGCGTTGTTAACGTAGACTGATGGCGCCATCTACATTACGGCATCGTCATGGTTTTCTATAATCTAGAACCTTTCAGGCGATGATTTGTCGAAGACAAAGTTCGATTGGCGGATTGGCTGAGATCATGCCCCACCATGTCGTTATCAAAATAGCAAAGTCATGATAAGATGATATAAAAAAATAGTATGTACGTACTGTGAATTGAGGAGACGGAATATAGTATCGCGTTTCAACTCGCGCTAACTTGTCTAATATATTCGTAGCGCATACAACCATTAATTACGATCCGCATGTCATAATACTATGATATAGTGAGCTATGTTATCGTCAGAATGAGAAGCTAAAATGTTCAGTAACAATTCGAACGTGTAACAAAGCAAACTTTGGAGGGACTTTTTTTAACGATATGTCGAGTTTGTTTATCATCGGGTCGAGGTTTGGGGCGTTGTCGAAGGGAATAAAGCTCAACCGTGGAAGGTCGTTCATCTGCGGCAACCTCGGCGTCGCGACTCGCCGCTGTGGAGTAAAAATTGACTCGCGTCAGTCGAAAGTTATACTGAGACGGGCGCGAAACACTTGTGCGGGCAACGGTAGGCATTTCTGTACGAGATCACTTAGCCTACCATCGATAAAGGCGAATGTCGACGGTAACAATGTCTTGAGCAGCTCTTTTCCCGACATTCGTGGCTTCACCGATACTTACGTACACGAACTCTTTTACCATAACCTGGACAAGTGGCACGACAAGACGGCTCTGGTGAGAAATTCATTGAGCGCACGAACTGCAGCTTTGCAGTTAAACATATTTCTTTTTTGATGAAAATAAAGCAATGAAAGTTTTTTTTTTACGATAGATATGCTCTGCGACTGGAAGAGCCTACACTTACGCCCAGACCAAAAAAATGTCCGGACGATTGGCAACTTCTCTGAGAAGGAGCAATCTTCGTCCGGGCGATACGATCGCCGTGGTGCTCCCCAATATACCCGAGTACGCACTCTTGGTTTTGGCTGCGAGCGAAGCTGGGCTGCGGGTAATTTTTTAAATATATAATAACCAAGGAATAACAAATTTTGTGAAATTCTGCTCCAAAAAGGTTCTTTTGAGTACGTTTCTATTCGTAAAATCTTTCACGATTTTTTAAAATGAATATTAAAAAAATATTTGATAAAAACCGCTGTTTTGCCAACACAGAAAATGCGCCCCAAATAATCTTAGATCGAATTTATTATTTCTGTTTTAAAAATAATTTTGACGACAGTAAATAAAATATTGGCCGCGCCGATCTTTGATCCTAAATCAATAAAAAAAAATCAAGTAACGATCGTTGTAAATCGACAGATGACGCCGATAAACCCAGCCTACACGGTGGGCGAGATACGCTTGCAGATCAAGACATCTAAAGCTTCAGCCATTTTCACCGTACCGTCGAAACATTCCACCGTGGCTGCGAGTATCGCTGATAATGCAAATGTGAAACTAGCCATAATCGTGATCGACGACGGAAACGGTTGCGCACCGGAGGGAACGATAAAGTTTGCCGATTTGATAAGTAACGACATCGTGGAGTTCAGCAAAACCGGAGAAAAGACCGGTATCGATGCGGAGGATACATTTCTATTGCCTTACTCTAGTGGCACGAGCGGACTTCCCAAAGGAGTTGAACTATCTCACAGGTATCGTTGAAGCTCCGTCTCCGAACAAATTTTTTTTTTCTTCGTAAATTTATTCCTGTATACGAACTTTTTTTATTGCAGAAATTTGGTGGCAAATATATTGCAAATTAGTGCGAAAGGCATAGCTGTAGCGAGCGAAAGTACAGCGAGTCATCAAGAAATTGCGCCCGCTATTTTGCCGTTTTATCATATATACGGTTTGGTCGTTGTCCTCGGCCTGTATCGGTATTGTTGAATCGATTTAACTTAACATCATCGCGTACAATTTTCATTCATCTCTCGGCATTCTTTCATTTTTATAATTTCTTTCTATTACCCTTGCGTCTAAAAATATTTGTTCTTGCACATAAATTGTTGATTTTTTTTCATAGTTTGGGTGGCAAGCTCATTTGCATGCCTCAATTCACTGCAGAAAATTTCCTCAAAGTTTTGGAAGAAAACCGCTCGACTCTGCTATACGTTGCGCCGCCGCTCGTCCTGTTGCTCGCCAATGACGAGAGATTCAAAAAACGTCACGTTGAAACGATACAAACCGTAGTTTCCGGTGCAGCACCGATTGGCGAAGAAGTTCTCTCTAAATTCCTTAGGAGAACACCGCCGGGCGTGAAATTGGTACAGGGCTACGGCCTTACAGAGTGTTCACCGGTTGTCTCGACGGCTGCGGTTAGTCCTCACACATCGACCGGACATGTTGTTCCCAACACTCAAATTCGTATCGTCGGATACGAGGCTGAGAACGCGGGAAAGAATTTGGGCGTCGATGAGGTGGGAGAGATTTTCGTACGAGGCCCGCAGGTCATGAAGGGCTACTACGAGAATCCTGAGGCTACGGCTAATTGCATGGAGGGCGAATGGTTTAAAACCGGGGACCTGGGCTGCTACGACGAGAACGGTAACGAAATCAGAAAATAAAAAAATGCGACTGAAGATATCATTGACGATAGATCGTGAATTATCGATATCTATACATCTATAGATTTAGCTTCACGTTGGCATATATCCACTTTGGCACTTTATTTAGACGATGTGAGTAATGTTCTCTAAATTTTATAAAAGATCTACGATTTATAGATCCATCGATCTACGGATCTCTATAGATTCATAGATCTTAGTAATAAGATAAAGGATCTTAATTATAAGTCTATATTAGGGTGGTCTTTACATTGAACATTTTTGAATTTCCTAGAGGTCACACTGTATTATCGTGAGGTATAACATAAAAATGCGATGTGCGAAGGGTCCTCGAAATTAATGCATTTTTAGAGGTCACTACCGGCTATTTAAAAAATTTTAAACTTCGAACATCTAAATTCAAAGTCAAAATAAAATATTCGATGTTTCCTTGGAGCCACCCGGCACTTCCAGAGTATAACGAATAAGAAAAAACTCTGCGAAATCCCTATTAAATCGAAACATATTTAGGGGCCGCTACCTAGGGTTAAAAAAAAGAATTTTTCGACAAATATAGCTAATAGTCTAAGAAAGTTGTAGAAGGTCAAAATCCTCCGCGGAAAGATAAACGAATATTTCATTAGAAAATATATCTCTGGTGTAACAAAATTTCTTTTAAAAAACAAAAAATTTGTCTTTTCTGGTAAAGGACGTGGACAAAATCCTACAATGGTTAAAAAGTATAAAATGTCTCTATCGACGAACGAGCCGAGCATTTTATTTACCTAATTCTCTTCTACATCTGAAACGGGAGTATTCTTCTGTCAGATGTTGAAGAAAATTAGGTAAATAAAATGTTTCGTTCGGCGATAGAGATATTTCATATTTTTTAAACGTGGCAGGAATTAGTCGAGTCCTTTTATCAGAAATGACAAATCTTTGGTTTTTTTTTATTTAACTTTTATTACAAGAAATATATCTTTCCAAATGAAATATTCGGTTATTTTTTCGCGGCGAATTTGCACATTCTACAACATTTGGTAACTATTAGCTATACTTGACCAAAACGATGTTTTTTAACGCTCGGCAGCGACCTCTAAAATTGCATCAATTTTGGGGATCCTTCGTATATCGCATTTGTATTTTATACCTCACGATAATATGGCTTGGCCCCCAGAAAATAAAAAATGTTGAATTTAGGGACCACCCTAGTCTATATATTATTGATCTTTTATAGAAGCTTGTATAGATCATCAAAATTATAGATCGATGCATCATTAAAAATGATAGTTATAGGCCAATGTGAAACTTATTAGTTTTATAAACTTGCGTCCGATTCAAATGATAAATAAGTAATCTCAACGGTATTCCTTCAGGACTCATATACATACGAGGACGATTGAAAGAACTGATAAAGGTACAAGGTTTCCAAGTCGCTCCTGCGGAAATCGAGGATCTCATTCAAGGTTACTCGAAAGTAGCGGACGCCGCAGTGATCGGCGTCCCTCACGAGAAATACGGAGAAATTCCGAAAGCGTTTGTAGTTCCGAAAAAAGGGGCCGACCTCAAAGCGAATGATATAAAGGAGTACGTTGCGGAGCGTGTCGCGAAGTACAAGCGGCTGGGACACGTGGAATTCATCGAGAAGATACCGAAGAGCGCGGCGGGAAAGATACTTCGGAGAGAGCTCGAAAAAATGTGAAGGTGAAAAATATGTGCGTCAAGATATTTTTATAATGACCAAAAAAGAAAACCGTCTAGCAGATAGAGACCCAGATAGCCAACCGTAGCACAGGCAAACAAGGGCAATTTCTTGCCACCAAGTTTTGCTGTTTGCTTACCAGCAATATTGCAACAATAGCAGCACCGAGCTTGTAGCATATTGGTAGCAAAAATCCAACAACGGTTACTATAAGCAGATTTATTATTCTTAACAGCCGTGAAAGTGACAAAAAATTCCTCCTCATCAGCAGCCGATCTCTGATTACACATTTCCTCAATCAGCGTTATTGCTAACGATAATGAAAATCCCATGTACGAATATCAGAATGGCACAGTGCTAGCCTCGTACTGGTGCCGGAGCTACCAGTACTGGCAGACAATCAAGGCCCAGCACAAATGGAATGCAGAATCAGTACTGGGCCGATATTGAAATAATCACACCTGCCCATTGCTGGCTGTCGGCGTCAAGCCAATACCGCGAGTCAATGTTCAGCCACTGTTCAAAAACGATAATAATAAACAGTAAAAAGGAATGTTTTTATCGTCTGCCTGCTCGTTTAAGGCATTCCTCTGATCGTGGTTTACTGTGTTATTGTTATTTTACGCTTATGCACTGGATATCTCGGAATAAATTTTTCGATCGGTGATGGGATTCAAAGCTGCGACCCTACGATTACTAGTCCTAGATCTTACCTACTATACTAATGTTGAAGAACAACATTTCGAAACTTATACATCAGTTGAGCAAACACTTATATATTTATTGTCACACTAACTTCATACGATCGGAAAGGTATAAAATACATCAATATGTATTCTCCAGTCGCTGAGTTCTATATAAAATTTATTTGTAATTTATCTTTTTCATACTTTGATATCATTGGGAAAGCGTTGGTTAATCTCTGGCAACTAGAACATGTCGAGTACTACGACGAATATAAATTTTTATCTAAAAAAGGGTTTTATCTAATACGGTCTATTAGCGATGGCCAACTCTTGGTGAAGTTATTTATCTGCACTAGGTCCTGTTCGTTGAAAACAAGACGTGGAAACAAGGGCTGTTCTAGTATTGGGCCGTATTGCCGGCTCGGAACTTTGTCCACTATTGGCAATCAAGGTTGGCCCATTCTTCGTGAAGTTTTTCATCTGCACGAGAACAGAGCCGGCAATTAAGACTCAGCAACTGTAACTGTATGTTCCAGTTCTGGGCCATATTAGCAGCTCTGGACTTGGCCCCGTACTGGCAAGCTGCATAGGCCCATTACTGATAATGTTGTTTGCCAATACTATCCGAGAATTGAGAAACGAGACTTGGCAATCGGGCCTATCCCAGTTCTGGACCGTTTTTATAACTCCGGCACCGTACAGATATTCGCACATGGGTTTATTTTTTCTTGCGATGATTGAGTTCGATATATCATAATGGGTTATTTAAAAGTTTGTTTGCCCAAGTGTAATGTAATTGATTAACAATGAATAACGCAACAATTATTGTATTACTTATAATACTCTACAATTATGGTTTTTGAAATAAAAGCGAATTAATTGGTCTTCGAACAATAATAAAAATAATGCGCGTTTTTGGATTTTTAATTTGTTCGGAAATTATATCAAATTGTGGGTTCGTTTAGTGTCGATATATGTTTATAAAATACGATACACAAATGGACTAGCACCAGCGATTGTTGGAATTGAATTTTTGTGAAAATCGATAGTCACTTAAATTTTATAAGAAATCGAATTTTTTCAAAATTTCACCCAAAATAATGATGACTCAAGCAAATTAATCTTCGTAGTGACACGTCAAGTGACAGCAAACCTAGCTGATAACATGCTGACAATATGCTCCTAAGAATTTTCAGCATTGAATGCTGGCAAAAACATAGGCAAATGCGGACGCACATGCCGCAATGTTGCCGCCATCTCGTGCGAAAATATGCTGACGGTTGCTATGTGCCCGTGACAATCATTTAAAAGTCAATAGATGAACAACGAATTTTTGTTGACTATTTTTTGGTTTTTTTAGATGCAGCAGTGTTGTCTTCAGCTAACGGAAGCGCGCTCGTTATTGCGGCTTTCTTTTGAGCTTCTGGACGAGCTCAACGTTCTGATGCATCTGCAGCATGATGTCGCAACCAGCGACGAAATCGCCATTTATGAATAGTCGAGATATCGTTGGACAATTCGAGAAGTCCTTTATATCTGCACGTTTGAGGAAAATATTAACATTTTTCTAACTACAGTAGAACCTCTCATAGCGTACGTAAAAGGGAGACAATGTACGCTATCTGAAGTACCAATCGCGAGCCAGAACCGGCTGTAGTCGATCGACTGCTATCCCCACCATTCCCCTTCCTTGACACTCGT
>JAPYZD010005980.1:0-19228 GCA_030522725.1 Ichneumoninae sp. B BG-2022a | reverse complement strand
TAAAACACAAATATTTATTTATTGACAAACACAACAAATATTTACACTGTTGCACGTAAAACGGATTAACTAAAAACAAAGTTCGGTATTGAATAGTGTGAGATGATTACACTTTGGTTGAGTCCGCGGTGACGCGCCGATTGGTACTGGTTTCCAAGATGCGACCGTTCGTTACCGCTGAAGTTCTTAGACTAAATTTGAAAGGTTGTTGGATGGCTGAAGTAAAAACGATGGGAGGGTCGTAGATATTCGGAGAGTGGAGTAAAACAAATTGATTGGCAAATAGCCAACGAGAAGGGCATTTTTCGCACGTCGTTGAATGAAAATTGGGCGAGCCTAAGTGGGGAGCAAGACGCTCGCTGCACTGTGTGTTAGCAGGTAAAAAGGTTTCGCATTAGGCTGACCCTCGCGGAGCAACGTGACGTCTCTGAATATGCGGGGTCATAAATGAGTCATTGCCTAGTGTATTAACTTTTCGTGACTCTTTTCGATTTCGAAGGATTATTTTTATGCAGAAAAAACCCCGGCTGCCTCGCAGATATTTTATTACTACTGCTCGCGGAAAATCCCAACTAATTTTATTTTTGATTTTAGAGAATAGAATATTTGTCTCATGCGACGAAACAATGTCTACTGTACCGTATTGTCCACATTAGCGGCGTTTTCTTTTTTCAACATCAAAGAGCCTTCGGACTTGAAGAGTTAAACCGTTCGTGTCACTTTAGAGCCTCTCAATTTATCGGTATCATCGCATGCCGAACAGGATACTCGGAGGGATGACAGAGAATATCTATGTGCAAAATAATTTCGTTGGGCTCTACCGATGAGCTTTTTTCCTCTCGGCCGAGCTACCGATGAGACGAACTTAACGCCTGTGTCGCATCGACACATAGCTTCACCAATTTTCGAACGTGGAGTATGCTGAATAATGCGCGGTTATTAGCGTTGTTTGATAAACGGATTATCGCTCGACAAATATTTCGACGTGACCTGTTCGCTTTGAACGGAACGTTCGCTTCGTTTATCGTTAATTCCCCAATTCAGCGAGCTTCGACTCGGATCCCCTCGGCCCCGATGGTATTCCAAAAATGGTGCACGCCTTCTTATAATCTGGCAAACAAGAGCCCGTCGAGCTTTGTTGATGTTCGCTCGAAAAACCAATCGCGTGAAAGCAGGCTCAAATTAACGGAATTTTTTACTGCATTGCACAAGTTCGAGACAGCCTTCCGTAGTGTTGTTTCAAGTGAAGAGAACATTTTTTCTTACGTTTGCGTGTATAGGGGCCTGCCCAGTGTTCGCCGATGCGATATCAACGAGACGAGGAAGACTCCAAGTAACGAGGCGAGAGGACGCTCTCCGGTGCAGCGAGACAATACAGAATAGGAGAGATACTATTCGCGTCTGCGCTCGCGATAAGTAATACTTGCAGCAGTCGATACCGCGCATTGGAAGTTGCTGGATCCTACGAGGACTTCAAGCCAAGGGTGCGTCGAGGAGGTGGGTGATCGCGGAATAAAAAAGAGTGAGAGTCGAAGGAGAACGAAGAAGAAAGAAAAAAAAACGAAAAAATAACTCACCCCCAGGGAGTTCGGTTCGACGACGTCGAACGCCAGGGGTGCACGGAACGCGCGATCCGGAGCCTCTCTCCGTTAGCGTGGCATATTGTAATGCGTCGAGAAGTTGGCGAATAAATCGAAGAAGCGTTGAGAGTAAAATTAGATAACAACTCCCGTTGGCTGGCTCCTTGCTCCGTCGGGCGAGGGGGTTCGCCCGAGCGATCTCGCTTCTTTCCACTTATTCCTGTGTTAACGCTTCTCCGTTGCTCCGGTCCAGGAGGGCAAAGCGATGTGCCGTTTCGGGGCTGGGGGAAAGGATAGGGTAGCGAAAGAACGACGACTACGCTACCAGGAGAGAGCGAAGGGAAGAGCGAGGGCACTTCGCGAACTTTTAAGGACCATCCTCTTATTCCACGTTCCTCTTCTTCGCCACCCTTCCTCGCTCCTTCCCTCGAGTCCGCCGGGCAGAGGAGCCGGTGCTCCTCTCTGCCTGGCTCATCGGGCCAGGCAGTCCTTCCTGCTCCTCCTTCCTGCTTTTCTCCGCTCGCCCCTGGATATATATCTCTCTTAGCTTTGCCGAGTATCTTCTATCGTTCCACCGGACAACCATCCGAGCGAAAAACTCGTCCACCTTGCCCCGTGCACAGGGGTATCTACTGCGTACTTTTACTTACGTCGCTCCTTCAACCATGCCCGCTGACGGTTATTTATCCAGCGTTTGTCAGTGACCCAAGCAGCTTCGGCAAGTTCCATCTCCCATAAGTACCCGGATATTTCAGTCAATTTTTATATAGAATTTAACTAAAATAGTGATTGAAATGCATGATTTTTGTACAATGTTAATGTGAATTAGCAGTATTATTAATTACAGGGCGAAAGTAGGGTACATTGACTACCAAATTAATTTTTTACGCTATTTTATATATATATGATGTATATAGCTATATACCCTATAATATATATATATTAGGGTAAAAGTGGGGAATATGGCCCGGTCCATATATCATTGATTTACGTGTTAATCGAGGTGGGCCATATTCACCATTTCTACCCCATAGGGTACATTGGTACCAAATTAATTTTTTACGCTATCTACCAAATGGGAAACATTCACATCAAGTTTTGCCCGGGCTTATTCCGTCTTGCCTTCCTTGTCCCCTGAGCATCAATATTTTTATACATTTTATTATTTTCTCGTTACCGTGGTCATCATTGTTTTCCGATAATCACTTCATCGCTTCGCTAGATTGAAAAAAAAATGGTTTGTCAAATTCTATTTGCACTCGATTTCGGATGACCAAAGAACGGCGCTGATTCGTTTATCCGTAACCACTGTTTTTAAATTGCGCCGCACACATGGAATACTGAATATCGTGGGTGAAAAGGGTACAAAAAGGCAAAAGTACAACGGTATGTCCCATTCCCGGTTCTGTCTCGCCGAGGGTGTTTCGCGCAGTAGACACCGCTGATCTATGACGCTTTATTATTAATTTGAGATTGAACGAGGATCTGGTGATGCTGCAAGGAAGCTTTCTCGGGCCGACAGAGCACGGGATAAAGCTCAACGAACCGAGGCTCTCAGGTGCCCCGGTGTCTGCGAGGAGGAGGCGACAGGAAAGAGGAGCAGCGAAAACTCGAGGCGGAGGTGAGTCTGCCTCGATGATTCTCCTTACGGACGAGCAATGATCAAGGAAGCGGGACGACGATGCCGGAGAAGCCCTGAGGGGTAGGGTGCCAGAGAAGAGCGAACGGGGATGGGTTTGGTGGATCAAACGAGCTATTAGACCCGTGTTACGCCTCCAGACTTCGGGCCTCCGAACCCTCGAAAGCTTCTGCTCGATGCCCAGAGAGCCGGTGTGCTGCTCTTGTTCGTAGGGCGGCTGCTCTTGTCACGCATCGACGGAGGCGACGGTCTGGCCATTACACTACCACCGAGACTCGACCGTGTTTCCCACTTCCCTCTTCCGTCTCCTTTCTATCTCTCTCCCTACAATCGTAAATTTCAAAATTTTCCTTCGTTCATTCCACCTTCCGATATACATAAGCGTATATGCCATCAAGTTCCAGTCTGCTCTTCTTCGTCGTCCAGATGTTTTTTCCTGTCGCTCGGTACGATCAAACGACGAAGGAGGAAGCAATTTGCATGCACATCAGCGACCAAGCGGGTCCATCCGACAGGATCATCGCTGTTCATTCTACACGCGCCGCACACGCTGGTCGACGATTCGCAGTGTTCTCATTGCAGAGAACGGGATAACGAGATCGAATTCGTCCTCGGTTCTCGAACAGTCGGCCGGCCTCGGTCCGGAGGGTCGGGACCGTTTGAACGAGATAATTCGCAACTCTGTCCGTCCGTCCGTCTGTCTGCCTGTCGGTCTGTCTGTCCATCCGTCTGTCTGTCGGTTCGCCCCCGATCGTTCAGTCGCAGAACGGGGGAGCCAGGAAAACCGAGCAACGGAGCTCCGCGCTCGGGGGTGTAGCCGGTCGCGGTTTGCGGCCCACCGCTCGTGCGACCGGACCTCACGGAAGAGATAGCAAACGAGATAGATATCTGGCTCGACGACTACGGATCAGGAATAATCATTCCCAAGCCCGGTATACATTAACCGTGCAATTTATTTTCGTTTGCTACGGCTTCGTTTCCATGATTTAGCGGAGGTCTACCCAACGCTTGACGCTCACTCGACGCGTTCACCCTGTCGGCTTTAGGTTCGCACATTTGAAATCCTGCTGGCATTGGTTGGCGTACCATTGCTAGGTGTGTGCACATGTAAATATATATATATTTACATGTATATGTATATTTAGTGCACTATTGCTATAGTGTAAGGAGGGACGAGTGACGAGGGCCGGGTCGGGAGTGTACAGAGTAGTTACACACCCAACTGGCAGCACCACCAGAACCAGCAGCCCGGGCTTTCATCTCTTCCATCCCTCTCTCTTCCGCTCTCTCTCTCTTGCTCAATCCCGTTCTATCGTCGCCGAATGTACCTACTACAGAGCCCCGTCCCCGTTCGCCGGGGTGGTATACGCGCGCCTATTGATTCTCGACGAGAGAGTAATGTTCTTCCATTAATGATCACGTCCTGAATAAATCATTCGATAAAACGGACCCCGCTGTCCATATCGCTCTCGGGGCTCCGCTGGAGAACCTTTACGCCTGAACGAGTCTCTCCTTCCAAAATCGGGCGTGTACGCGAGTCAACGAGCGAGCTTCGGGATGCTGGGAACAAGATTCGGCGGATTGATCATTGCCACGACGAAATTGACTCAGCATACCCATACATAATCGCTCTATATAACCAATTTTTTAAAAATACTAATGTTCCGCATTCCTGATTCTTGTATTTTCTAAGATTTTCTTCGATAGATCTTTACGTCAGCCTTCTCTCTCCTTCCAAAATCAAGCGTGTACGCGAGTCATCGGGATGCTGGGAACAAGATTCGGCGGATTGGTCATAGCCACGACGAAATTGAATCAGCATACCCATACATAATCGCTCTATATAACCAATTTTTTAAAAATACTAATGTTCCGCATTCCTGATTCTTGTCTTTTCTAAGATTTTCTTCGATAGATCTTTACGCCAGCCATCGGTTATCCTTTCCACTTACATTTGTTGCAAGCTTGATTAATACTCAAAAAAAAAAAAAAATACGTACGGTTATCTGCGAAATTCATACGAGGGGTAAATCCGTACCAAGAGAAACTATCGCACCTCCCGAGTAGACTCGACACCTCTCGGCGCTGCGGAGTTCTCGTATACGTCGTTCTGCTACTCGTCTTCGCTAATACGACTTTAACTTTCGACGCCGCGGAGGGAGAGAAAACGAACGCGTGCTTCCCGGTATCCCGAGACTCGCGATGCATCTCTCCGCAATTGAAATTGCCGTCTCTCCTCTGCGCGCTTTCGTGTGCAACACAGACCCGTGCACACATGTGTGCAGGCATAGAACACGGACCGGCGAGAGGGAGAGACCCTAGAGAAGACGACGATGCTCGGTATGAGACTGCATTGAGACAAATGGCACGAAACCGATGAATCATCGTACGTCAGAGCCAGGAACCAGCGCAGGCTGATATGTACACTGTTGCTCCGTGCCGCTTTCTTCGTCTCGCCCTCGCTTCGCCCCCGTTTGCCATTCGAACAGCGTACAACAGCGTATCTCCGTCTTTTAGCGAGCAACTCGGTTGGGTACACAACTACGCGAGTACCGGGCAAACTTGTTCGCCGGCTGTACGAGCAGTACGGCCGAGTTCGCCAGGCGCGAGGAACGGGCGCGTACCTTTTTTACCTGCCTCTCGTAACAACATATCACCATTATTTTATTTCCGTGATGATCGATGCGCGCGGAAGTACGAATCGAAAGAAAAATCTAATCGAACGGCGGTGATCCTCGTTCGAAAGCATTAGAAGGCGCGAAAATGAATTTCATGCAAGTTGGGTATTCCGTACGTCGAGAACTCGTGATAGTTTTTCGGTTCAGGGTTGTATAGAGGTTACTTTTAATTCTAAGCACTTGTATACATATATATAGGGTAAAAGTGGTGAATATGGCCCGCCTCAATTAACACGGAAATTAATGATGTATGGACCGGGTCATATTACCCACTCTTACCCTAGAAAGAGAGCGAGAGAGAGGTACGATCGAGCGAGACAGTTAGAATAATTCGAGCCCTCTCGAAGATCTATGAGAGGGACTGATAACTGTTAACATCTATTGTCCCCTCGTCTAACGGGACTCTCCGCTCGAATAATTTCGACACCAGAAAATTCGCCAGATCGGCGTAAGCGAATTCATTCGTTCTCGGACAATGGCCCGAGTAATACTACAACATAAAGGGATCCCTATTTTTCAAAGTATTAAGATTATCGCAAGTTATAAATTCGACTATCATTTTATTTCGCTATTCCGCCTCCTTTCGAGATTTTTATCGAAGATGGACGAAAATAATACCAAGACATCTGGATTATTCTTCGCGGAAGGAAGCTGATCATCGAGGAATTAATTCTCATCTTTAGTCATCCTCGTGACGAATAAGCTAAGTTTTTATACTTATGACAGTCTTGCGATTTTCTCTAATTCGACATGACCTGTCGGGGACGAATTTTTTAAATAAATGATTATTAACTACTAAATCTGAATTGTCCGCCTAAAATGTATTACTCGCTCTCTCATTTACGTTATAATTGAAATGGTATTTTAATGTCTCCATTTAATTAAAACTGTTTGATTATTTAAAATGTGTATTTTTATGTTTTATGTTTAATGTATTTGACAGTTATCATTCGCATATATTTTTTTTCTTGTTTTACTTCGGAAAATTATATATTATTTGAAACTGACTTATATATATGTGATTATTTATAATTTTGTTGCGATATTGCTCATTGTCTTTATCTATGACTATTCAACTGCGATTTATGAAACAAAAATTTTGAGGTTCAAATAGTAAAATGAATGTTGCCCCGATATTTTCTGTCTTATCATTATTAATAATAATTTATTTGTTAAAGGGCTTAATAAATATCAACTTTAGTATCGTTTTTAAAATCTATTTGCAGTGAAACTTAAATGGTTAGAATATTATTAAATAAACAAAAAGGATAATTTTTCCAAGTGATATTCGTAGAAATAAATCATTTTCATTCTGAAAAAATAAATTTCATTACAATTGTAAGGCCTGAACTCACGCTGGCGGTGACGAATTCTCGCCGGTATAGATTGCCGTCGAGGAATTTAATCACCAACGATCGTTATTGTTATTGTTTATTGAGTCGGTGCTTTTGTGTATTATCTTTTCGGGACTTTTTTTTTGTCACTGTCCCTGTTAGACCATATATTTAAAAAATATTTTTGTTCACCGTATAATATAATGTAATACAATTTCTTTTTACCCTACCGCTATGAGAGCAACTGTTCGCGAAAAGCTGTCGATGATTTAGTCGAAGCAACGTTGCCACTATCCAGCCATAAAAAAGCGCACCGTAAAAGCTAACAGCCTAAGCCCTGGTGGCAGAGCACTTCGAAATAGAAAAAAAAAATAATAATAATCCCCTGAGAGGACCATCAGCGCTGGGAGGACATACAACAGAAGCTTGTGGGAATACGGTAAACGTCTATGTATTCAATGGCACCGTGCACCGCCATGCTCTGGTACGCGCGCTGGCCAGTGCACACAAAAGCGCAAAAAGGGAGCATCGGATGTGGAAAGCGAGGTATGGGTCATGGACCAGAATGCCGATGGAAAGTGCACGGGGAGAGCGAGCGAGACGAGCCGATGTACCGACCGAGGGAACATTCACTACTTGAATTCTAATTCCTACGGCGAACATACAGTTTCCTACGATACACAGGGAACCTCCCGTCGCTGTGCCGGGAGCCGAAAGGCGGAAGCATTTTCCAATTAGCGTTAAACAAATATCCACGTGCGATCCCGGAGGAAGGAGGACGGAGGATAAAGAGAGGAAAGTGAGGAGCGCTTTAGCCGCCGTAACGAAAGGCAATATCCGTGCGGGGCGGGGGGGTGGGCCGCAACTGTTCAGTTGCAGCAGAGGGCTCCGCTGCACGGTCGAACTTACCGGCCGGAGGAAGAGCCGGGCGGGTGAAAGGAAAAAAGAGACGATGAAGGGGAAAAAGCGAGGTGGAAAATGGGAACGCGAAGCAAGAGTGGACGACCGTGCGACAGATGAAAGGGGAAGATGGAGAGAAAGAGCAGCGCGAAGAGAAAGGTAAAAAGGGAGCCTTCCAAGGCGATAGCTGTAACTCGTTCTTGCGAGACGAAGCCCTCTGTATCTCGCGATAGTATCACCGTTAGAGCGCGAGGTGCGAGGGAAGCGGAAGTAACAAGAGCGTGGGTGTAGGACACAAGACAGGAAAGGGCGTCGAGGCGCGAGCCGAGGGTAAAGTGGCGAAAAATAAAAGAGCAAAGGGACGGAAGAGTAGAGAAGCTGAGGCTGTAGCGGTATCGGTAGACGTGAGGCGTCTGGAGGTCGCCGGGGAAGAGAGCGAAGCGGTTGCGGGGCGGGGTGCTCGAATCGCGTTGAACGGCAGAAAAGAACTGAACGGAATTTCGCATTTAATTAGGCGAGAAGGGAAAACCGAGACCGGGAAGGGATAACGGGCGCCTCTTGGGCGATGCTGAATAAAGCGAAAACAGTGAAGGAACGCCGCCTCCCACCACCCGCCGGAGAGCTTGCATTCCGGTATAGGTTTATATTGGGTATACAGGCTGATGCACAATAAAAGAAGAATCTTTGCTTCAGTGATTCTTCCGTACCGAATGAAATAAAACAGACAAGCAAAAATAAAAGCTGCGAAATACAGAAAATTCCTTGCATTCTGAATCACTGTGTACAGAACGATGTTCACTTTTTTTTTTTTTTGCACGAATCTCGTTGCGTTACACCTCGCCGATATACCGAGAGCATGGGCGAGGAGAGGTCGCCGGAGCGCGACTACAGGGCTGGCCCTAGAGAGTTTTTAATCTTTCTTTTCCCGTGCGAATGTGTACTTCCCATTACTGCAAATTAAACTCCATTAGGCGTTCTCCGGTGTGCGATGCTGGGTCATCGGTGTGCGTCCCCTGGGCTTGTGCGCAAAAAGGTAAAAAAACCCCGCTACCTTCCGGGCCACCCAGTTTCTCCGAGGCTGCGAGAGTCCACGAGCGGGAGGTTGACGGGGCGCCGGTCCTTTTCCCGAGAAGTCGCAAAAAAAAAGAAAGTTTTTTCGGGCGAGCAGCATCGAGTACCGGGGAATGAAAGTAGAGCGAGATTTTTATCGTACGGAGACCCCCGCTTCGACGTACCTCTGTACATTCGTGAACTGCAAACGTCGATGGTGTTTTTTTCTATTTTTTAGTCGAGTCTCGCGACCGTTCCCGCTTTCGGCATCTAACGAGACACGACTTGCCTCCGAACTCGTTGCTGTTTTTATATTCAAGCGACGCCGACGATCTGCTTAAAAAGTACACAAGCTTTCGTTGTTCACTTTGGCAATTCTTACGTTTATTTTTTTCTCCCCGGGAGAGTGCGCGCTGCGAAACGAGACGAGATAGTTTTTGCGATAGCCGCCCGACGCGGCGGCCCCCGTCGATAATTCTAATTGAATATCGAGCCAAATGCAATTACAGTTTCGAAACTCATGCTTCGTCGGAGAAAAATAAATCGCCGTGGAGTATTCAGAACGGGAACAGGAATATTTTGTAAAGCGAATATGAATATGCATTCACGGACGATACATCGACGATCGTGAGGAAACAATTATTAAAATCGGTATAGTCGATGGCGCAAACACTTTCAACGATTTTTTTTTCTTTATAGTTATCTTGTGTAGTTTCCAATTTCCAGCTCCCCCGAGTTCTGTTTTGCCCTGCTATTTTTGGGTCATTCAAATATTTTGTTGGACCAACTAAATATTTATTTGAACGTCCCTGCCCGAATCTTAGTTGATTCAACTGTACTTTTTTATCAGTATAACGCCTGTTTTTTTTATAACGCTTGCAACACTTTTTATCAATAGATCCGTCTATATTTACCGATTTCGTAAATAGGGCGTCGAAATTCGGAGTTTCGAGTTGCGGAAGCGAGAACTATTGGACACGAAAGACCTCTCGTCGTTCTCCGCGTCGCGAAGGTCTCTTTCCGGACGCGACGAGAGTACAGAGGAAGTGCGGAGGGCGAAATTGTCGCGATACCCCCGGTACATCGGTTGACTTGGAGGGGAAGAGGGAGGGCGGCAAATATTTTCCAATCTGTCCTGCAGCATCCGCTACAAAGGAAAACGTTGGATGTGTTTACGTGCCCAGCATGTAACGACTGTCACTCTCGCCGATGAGGGACGGAGGGAATCTATTGTCCGTTCGAGCGATACATCCTTTTTCCTTCGCCGTCTCCACACTTCGTTCTCTTCGGCCGCACCCTCTCCATCGTCGTCCATCGTTGCGCTCTCTCTTTCTCTTTCAACTCGTCTTGCCCTTTTCTCACCCTTTCGCAGTCCGCCAGGGCGTGGACACACACGCTCGTATCAGGTGGGGTTCAGCCTGGCTGCAGGACGATCGCAGGGCTGCTGCACGCTTGTAAACTATTTTAATTACAGCCTCACCAGGGTGGCTACTGCAGTCTCGTTTTACCGGGTTGCACACACGCGTGCGGCGTTCGGACCCTCGCCCGGAGTTTCCCTCCCGCTGTACTCGCACACGCGGGGCAAGCCTTCCATCGTTCCACGCGCCGCGTTATCTCTGTCAGGAAAATAAAAAAGAAGGAACCTGTCGGCATAACGACGTTATTTTATTTCGCTATTTTCCCTCGCTCCGCAAATCCTGCGTTGAAAAAACATGTCGCACCGTAGCCGGTAACGATGTCGCTGAATTAAAAAATTTTCGCTCACACATTCGGGGTTTTGCGCTGCAGCGGGGAAGCTCCCTGATTGAAAACGTGCGCGACGTCAGGTCTCAACGTTGCAGTCTGCGGGCCATGCGTACCGGTATCCGACGTTTCATGGCGAGCTTTGGTCCGACTACCTTTTTGATACCTGAACTCGTTGGTCGAAACGTCGGGATAATCCGCAGCCCCGATGAAAACTCGGTCGGGGAGCCGAGCACACGGAAGAGGGAGATCATACACGCGGATCTTGAAACACGATAGACACAAAGCTCTTTACTCCCTCCGCGCCCGCGCTCTCTTCGCCGCGCTCGGCGCTCGACGCTTCCGTGTGTGCACATCCTCCGCACCGCCGACTCATTAATTAATCGAGCTTACTCCTATGCACCCCAGGCGGACTGCGCCACGTTATGATCAAAGCTCCCGCCGATACACACGACCGAGGAAACGACGGCGCAGCCAGCACGCGTGTACACTCGATACCCACTAGCCGGTCGCGGCATCGGAGCGTCCGACCGACGAGGCATCCATCCACTAGACCGCGCGTGGTCGCGTTTCAACGCTTTCCAACCCCGTTGTCGGCTCGCTTGCATCCCTTGCACTCTCTTCTCCGTTCGCCGCTGCTGGTCGGCGCTGCTGGTACTGCTCGTACTGAGTACGGGTAACATCGTGGCAGCAACGCTATTTGCATATTACCCGGTGTCCCGGCCCTGGATGGCTGGCGCGGGCAAAAGGGACGGAAAGAGAGCGCGGGAATGCGCGGAAGGGAGATCTATCTGTACGTATGTATATAGTGTATGATCACTGGCATTCCCTCCAGGCAACAGGCTATCGAAATACCTTCTTCCTCCCGTCAAAGGGAGCAAAGCCCGTTTCTCGTATTTCCTCTGACAAAAATTTCAATACCTCCGGTCGACGTGCACGAGACGCGATTCGCGCCAGTCAGTCCGCGCATCCGACAGAGACTCAGTCGTCTGTTACTACCGGTGGAAATTTTTTTTTACATGTGTAACGCGTAAAGGCCTTTCTCGCTCCCGGGCAGGATCATATCGACATTTTCGGGGAATAAAAAAAAAGAAAAAACCGCGGATCACTCGTTCGCAGAGTTTGAGGAACTCGGTTTAATGAGCACGTAACATACCGGTGGCCGTGGTACATCTATGTGGGCGTACTCGGGAGAGAGATAAATAAAGAAAAGCTGCAAAATCATACGAAGCAGCTATGTCACTTTGTGCCCTTAAAATTTGGTAACGAGTTGTATTTTTTGTTATTTATATTATTTAGGCATTTTATGAGACTTCTTTTGTTATGTTTTCACTTTGTTCGGCCAATACATTAATTAATTTCTGAGAATTGCTCTCTCAATTTGCTATTCTCCGTTTGCTCGATACGTTTACGTATCGCGCCTGCAATTGAGGCTAGCCCACAGTGTAAAAATAAATTGTAAATTTAATGTTCGGGAACTTGAACTTTGCTGACATTACTCATATTAATTAAACAATAATGTACTTTGCTTGTAAAATATAAATACCAGGTATTAAAATTACAAATCTTTTGCTACAAAATTTACAAAAAATGTTTATGAAAAATACAAATTTTATTGTAAAATTGCAATGCACATATGTTTGAAATTTCAGAAACGGTTTATGTAAAAAGCTTCCAATCCTGTTCATTAATTTTCAAACAAAATTTTTCTACAGTGCGTGATTATATCAATAAATAAATAAATTTTTCAAATTTTTCTACGCCGCGTGACTTCCGTATTAAAGGCTATATTTTCAAACCGGAAGTGACGTTACAGAGAAAATTTGATATTTTTCTCTGGAATGTATCTCGAACGTAGCCGGTGTTCCGAAAGATCGTAACTCCGGAAGACTTTACCGAGCAAAGATAAATATACGGAGTTATCCGAAGGCTCGAGGCATCGGGGAACTGGATTCGCCTTTGTTCCGTTCGTCGTCCTCGGACCGGTGTATCCTCGCCGGCGGGCACAACTCCCGCTCGGACCCTCGTCGGTCGAGAAACACCGGGTAAAAGGAGCAACCCCCGGTATCCCGGTATCGATTTAAAACTTTAACTATTCTTATAATTACATATCGCGAAGTTAAGCTCGGACGGTGTGCACGGAGCGTCCTGAATTCCTTTTATGCCCGATCCCAGGTGGGATTTCTGGTACGAGCCCGAGCGGTCCGGACCTTCGGAGACCGCCCGCCGCAGACTCTTTCCCAGCGTCGTGGAAAACGGCTACGCCCCCGTTGCCGGAAGGGTTACCACGAGTGAGCCTCGGATCCACGGGGCTAGTTCGAAAAGTTACAAATTTTTTAAACTGTCGGCTAACTGCCGTAGCCGCCGGGTCTAATGAAACGTACAGCCGTCGGTGTTCTCTACCTTCGTTTTTTTTATCTTCGTCATTCTCCGGCGTCGCAAGGACCTCTGACGTACAGCAAAGTTCTTCCTCTGGCCGAGAAGACCTTTTTCCTTTTTTTAACCCTTAACGAGAAAGATCCTTCGCTGGATTTCGGACGCTTGCGACGTGAAAGCATCGGCGCATTCTCATCGCGTGCACGAAGAGCACACATCGAGGGGCGGCAAACACGCACACACGTCGGTAAGAAAGAGCTCGTACGCGTTGAGTGGAATGAATGAGAGGACTGAATCGTTCTGACAGTGCAGAGCGCACGTTGGAACGAAGATGAAAACCGTGGAGGGTTTTCAAGCAAACGGGAATAGTCGTTTACACGGACCTGTCGCGTTTCAACCCAGTTTTTTTTACCCCCGCGTTCGTATCGCAAATACATCAAGTCTCCGACGGTTCGTTCCTGTGAAAATATCGTGGAAGAAATCGGGTCGAAATTGTGGACGCGCACATTGCGGGCACGAGGCAAAATGGAATAGCGAAGAAAAAAAAATGCAAAAAAATTTATTTCGAAACTTGGAGAGGCCATGAAAAGAATCAAATAAATATTTATTTACGAGGTAGCGGTTTTCCGGATGCGAGTCCTTCCGCGCTGAGTTTATCCGCCAGGAGATACACACAATCGCCCGATAAAACGAAGACTAAAATGAGTCGCGGCCTCGGTATAAACCGAGGAGATACTCAGGGTACGCGATGATCCTTTGAAATAGTCGCGGGGAAAAAAACATCGATTTCGATGAAATTTTCTCTAAACCCAAAGAGAGACGCTTTCGATTCCACGGGGTGGGGCGATCGAATATAAATAACTGGAGCGTGCTCCGGAGATCCGACTCGGTTTTTCCTCGAACGTCGAGAGCGAGGATTCGTCGGAGGGATAATCCCTGGATTCGATCGGGAGCTGCCGGCGTTGGAGGACGATATCGAGGGCTGCTCGGGATGGCTCGACCCGCGGTCGTTTTCCGGGCTACGGGGCATAAATAAAATAACGTTAACGGTGGCGACGCGAAGGCACTCCCCGTTAACGTGTATAGGATACGTGTTATATATACACTGCACGACGTTGGCTCGCTGTTTTTCGAGTGGATTCACGCGAAGAAGAGCAGGAAATAAAGGGGTGTCTCGGGAATACGGGAGCGTTAGTTGCTAGGTGTGCGGGAGGATGGAAGCCTCGGTGAGGGACTCGTTTCGAACGCTCGACGGGGCACTGACAGAGCCAGGGGAAACGGCAGAGCGCCGCCAGCCGCGCGTCCAGAGAGAGCCACGGAGTAACTTAAACTCGGTGGAAAATTATAATTAAGCTCATCCGAGCAAGCGCGCTCTGGGTGTTATGCTGTCGTGCCGCTGCCTCTGCCGCTCGAGAAAAGTTGTTCGTCGTCGAGTAACGAGTAAGAGACATAATGTGCTCCGCGGCGGAGGGGGAAACAAGATAGGAGATGCAAAGAGTAAAAAAAACATGCCGAGAGAACGAAGAAAAGCGAGAGGAAAATAAAAAAAAATGGAAGAGAAAGAAAAAAAAAGAAGTCTAGAGACTCCCTCGAGTAGTCACGGCATTTTAGTGCGCGTACTCATCCGGTTCTCGCGCTCGGACACATTTCTTTTTCACCTGCCCTCCCGCATCAGCGTCCGTGACGCTTTAATTAAAGACCAACCTTCGTCTGAATTATTCACGTGTATATCACTGCCCGGTTGTACAATGAAAGGATGGAAAATTTCTACATCCCCGGAGAGAAAGCGGGAGGGGCGAGGGATCTGAGAGGGAGACGCAACTCACCACAAAGAGGCTTCCGAAATTGTGAACCCTCGTTGATAGCGTGCCTGGCGTGCCGTTTAAACTTTATTGCGGAAAATCACTTGGGAGGTCGTTGCTGGCGAGGTTCAAAGGGCAACGACGGAGCGATAGAGCGTCGCTCGCCGGGAGACGCTCCCGAGTCTGACCTGCGCGTATTTAAAATTACCGGTACCGATAATTAATTAGCGCTTCGGTGGGACAAATAGACAGCGAACTTGAAGCGAGAAAGAGAGGGAGATAAATTTCACGAAATTTTAATACGCGGCACATGTTCGATCCTTCGCCCCCTCTGGTGCATAAATCATTGGCAGCGAGGCAAGCCGGGCGCGGGAAGATTTAAAAGTGTACTCCAGCGTTTTCCTCACTTCCTACCGTACATTATTCTTTCGTTCTCATTCTCTCTCGCCGCTGCTGGCGATTGCGACCGAAGGGGTTGAAGCGACGCGGGTGGGCAAGGGTTGCCGTAAAATATGACCCTAAAATTAACCGATTCCTTAATTACTCGTTCCGCTTTTCGTGCCCACGGCCGAATTCCACCTAACTTTCTCTCCTCTAATTCTCCCTCTTTTACACCCCTCTCGACACCCGGCGAGCTGAGAGAACCGAGAGTCCCTCGTTTCACGCGTTTCGATCCCATGCCCCCCTCCTCTGCCCACTCTTCGCCTCCAAAACCAATCTGTTCCTCATTAACCGTTTCCAGCCGCGACGTAACGCGCACCGTATTCGTTCGAGCAATGGCACCCCATTCGACGCGTCCACTCTCACTCTCGCTTACTCCGCGACAAAGCATTTCTCAACCCGATACGGAATTCCGTATCCGTTTTAGCCCCTTGCTAAAAATATGTTGGGGTGTGAGCTAGATCGATGCTTTTTGTTTTCGCAATTTCGCTTCACCCTCTCTTTCGCCCGGTTGAAAGGATAGCTGTGCGCAATGATAACTACAGCGGAATTCGTCTACAGGGTAGTTCAGGATGACACGGCCAATCATACAGATTTTTTTTCCTAAGCACACGGAAAAACCTAATTACTTGGACGAACAAACAAAATAGTTGACTCAACCAATTGTCTTAGTGCTCTGAGCGCCAGACGATAAATTGGTTGGGTCAACTCTTTTAAGTTGGTTAGTTTAGTATTTGTTAGACCAGCTAATTTGTTAGCTGGGCCAGCTACTAGTGAAATTGTTGGATTAACAATTTTCTTGCTTGCTTAAATAATTTACTAGCTTGTTGCAACCAATCGACTTGGTTGATCGAATAGCACATATTACCAAAAATATTAGTAAACAATTAACACAAAACATTTATCTGCGCGACAGCGTAATGTTTTTTTATGACTCGACATTTATTTATTATCATTTTTTTATCTTCATACCATGGACACCTCGGAATAAATAATTTTGTCGGTAACGATCATCGAACCTGCGATCTTGCGATGGCGAGTCCACGATCTTATTCACTCGGTTAAGCTTATTTTGAAAACTATACTATACTATACTATACTTTTTAAACTTGTATATAAGAATCACGTCTGCTTGAACATTATCGTACAAACTAGATATACGGATGATTCTTTAAGGAAATTAGTACATTACCAAACATATTTTTTTTTAAGTGCGTGGGCTAAAATCGTCAATTTTTCCGGATCTGAAATATCTCTCCTGTCAATAAGCAAATATATATTAATTAATTGGGCAAGTAATTATGCCCGTTTGTCTCTCGTAGGCCTCCACGATTAGCGATACTAATAAAATAGTAACTGCATGCATGTATACGGGTGTCATTCTTGGGTTCGCAGCAACTACAGTTTGTTGCGGCAATTTCAGCTGATTGTCTGTCACGCACGCCGACCGTGGTCGCACCATCAACTACAGTTGGTTAGGGTGTTTATAAAATTCGTTGTCTGCCCAGAATACTAATTTAGTAACTAACTAATCGAGTTAGTTGTGTTCACTATTCGCGTCAACTAACGGTTAACGGTAGACCCAACTAATTCTAGGTCGTTATTGTAACGAAACAAATCGTTATAGTAACCAATTTATGCCCAACTGATAAATAGTTAGGTGACCCAATCAAGCATTTTTTTCCGTGCATCACAAGAAAACATTTAACCGGTCGAATCTCCTTGTTAAATACTCGACGTTCATGCTACTTCCTCACTTCCAATTTCAATCAATTTTTTTTTCTTCCAGACTGTAACTCGCGTTTCACGCTTCGATAAAGTGGCCATATCACCCGTCGTTACCCTGTATAAAAAAGAATAAAAATAATCCACGAACTTTTCGTGCGATCAATCGGCCGGTTGTGCAGCTTCAGTGAAATATCGCGAAACTGTGGATACAGGGCTCGGTCGAGAGCTCGACTGTTGTTCGGCCTTTTCCTCTCCGCTGCGGTGGTCACGATCGGTTCGAGTGTTTAGTCTAGCGTTTCGTTCGCTTGTTGTGACAATCCATCCATCCGCGCGGGCGAGGTCGTCGGGGGGATTCGAGAGGCACAAAGAATCGAGGGTTGGCATCGTTCGCGGCAAAAGCACGCGAGTGCTCCGGTCCTCGTCCCTCATTTCTGTTTGTGTCCCTCCCGGCTGCATTCTCCCGTGTCTCTCACTTTCGTCGATTCCCGAGGTCCTTTCGCCCGGCGAAAGAGACGGAAAGGACAACACGTTTGCGCGCCGTTTGTGCTCAAAGGCGGATGCACGACAGAGACGAGGTTCTCCCCGCTCTGTCGAAAAACGAGACGCGAGCGCGCCCGGAACGGAAACGAATCCGGCGAACGTGGAGAAGCCCGCGGACGTACGTGTTCGGGATTACGGCGATCAATGCGGTAAGCCTTGTTTGTTTTAGCCCGGTACTACTTTCCCCCTCCACTGCGGTTCGTCGCGGTACCCTGACCACCCCGAACCGAGACACCCACCCTCTCTCACCGACGGAACTCTGCTCTTCCGTCGAACGTCCACAAGCTCTCCTATCACCCTCGCTTCGCGCGATTCGCTCTTCTTTCACTCCCGCTCTCTCTTTCTTCTGTACTCCCGTCCCGTATCCTAGATTTCATTCATTGCCTCGGCCCGTCTGCTCGAACAGCTCGCCGGTCAAAGAAAATACGAGGAAATTCCAACGAGCTTCGGGCACCGGGGGAGTGGTTACAGCGAGAAAGTGGTGCACGGGTGGAGAGAGGGAGCGGGCGAGCCGGAGCTTTTCTCTGCCCGTCGGTGAACGCTGTACGTAGTGTCTGCTGTACACGAGGAGCTTCTGAGAAGAGCATCGGGAGTGCGGACCAACTCGCGAAAACCTTTTCCGAGTTATCCGTCGAGAGATGGAGGGAGAAGATGAGGGAGCTCGGAGGAGGAAAAAGCTGCCAAATACCCAGGTGTGCGCAACCATCTCTGGGAGCAGCGTGTATTACAGCTCTCCGGTTACTCCACTCTCACTTTGCTCTCGCTTCTACCTCTCGAATAAAATGCTTTGTGCATTTATAACTCTCAATTAAAACGCCAGCATCCCTCCTGTTCTTCCAAGGATTTTCCTACCCCCATCTCTCTTTTTCTCACTCTCTCTGTCCGCCGCAATTCGTTCCTAGACCTCCGTCCAAACGGTGATGCCGGAAGTAAATCGAGAGTTTAAAAAAATTATATTTATTGCTTGTAAATACAGTATGCGCTGAAAAAGAGTCAATTACTCGAGTGCTCCATTTGAGATGAAACACAAAGCACGTTGTAGGGTAGAGTGGGGACAAGAGTAACAAAAATCCTTTTTTTATTTTTTTATCAACAGATCCGAGAGTCTAACGCTTCGGCATCCAATGGTGTACCATTAAACTAGTCCTAGGTATTTAGTTAAAAAATGTCAAGCAGAAAGTAACACGGAATTGCGAACACCGCACCTTTAAACACAAACAAAATTCGGTAAGAATTTGGGCCGCGGTGGGGTCAATTGTAACGGGTAGTGGGGTCATTTGTAACATCCACCTGTACCAATGAAATCCTTCACCGAACGCTATTAAGAAATAGAACCGGGGTGCATTATCACAGAAAAATTTAAATTTAAATTTCAAAAATTAAAAAATGTATTAGCCGTCTAAGCTGTTTTACCCGG
>JAPYZD010005976.1:0-15926 GCA_030522725.1 Ichneumoninae sp. B BG-2022a | reverse complement strand
ACACAACATTTGTATATTAAATTTAATATACTAGGTTATGCATAAAAGCTTCCAATACAAGTACATTAATTTCGATGCAGACATCTTTTACAGTGTACAAAAAAAATTTGTATGAAATTTAATGTACCGTACTGGAAATTGTTATGCAAAAACTGGTACATTAAATTTCATGTACAATTGCAATGAAAATTTAATGTCCAGTGTATTGAAAACATCGAATACTTTATTTTTAATAATTTCCTTCAATTTTACTACGAAAGTACTTTAATTTTTACAATTTACTTTCATATCAATGAAAAAGTATATTAATTTTTCATCGCAATTGTACATTAAATTTAATATACCGGTTTTTGCGTGAAAACTTCCAGTCCGGTACATTAGATTTCCATTTTTTGTTTGCAATGTAGCCGCAGCCTTGGGAGAATGGTACACAGGCGGTTCGGCAAGTTAGGAATAATTATTTGTCCTCGGAACAAATTCGTAGAGGAGGACCAAAAGAAGCCAATTTATTATAACAGAAAAATCAAATGCCGCTCTCTCACATTTCTCTCACAAAATCCATAAGCACCACCCGGTACAATATGTTGGCACAATAATTCGATGGGACAAAAAAGAGAATGTGTTACAAAGATCTGTACCATTTTTGCGGCAATAAGAAAACAACCCACGGACATGCCCTCGGAAAAAGAGTTCTTTCGTTAATTATGTTTCGTACGAATTTACAGAGCTGATGCAAGTGGCAGCTTTGATGCCAGACACCGAACAAATATTTGCGTTGCCACGACGCGCGCGTAGTTCTAATCGAAAAACACGTAACTTCGTACATCGAGAGGGGCGAGCCTGAGGCCGTGGTCGAGCGATCGGTAAATTACTTTATACCGTTACCGGTGCGTTGTCGCTTGCCGCACCGCGTGAAGCACCGAAAAAAAGCTCATTCTCTGTATCGCAGTGACGAACGAAAGTTTCGCCTTTCACCAACACGTTCGTGCCGTCGTATTCTGTTCCACTGACGCTCCACACGGTGGCATCGACGGAGCACCGAGTACACATAGTTATACGTGTTTTATATACATATGCAGTGCGCAAAGCCTATCTGTCGTATACAATGCACGTTATACGGTAGAGACCCAGGCCTCAGGCTCGGTGAAAATAGTCAACGTTTCGAAACTTTGGTGAACGAGCCATCGAAAAGCACCTTCCGTCCTCCCCTCCAGTGCTGGATCTGTGCAATAACTCGTTGAGAAATTGCATATTCGAGTTTACACATTCGAACTCTTTCGGCGACCTTGTCGGGCGCTTTTGAAAATCGCAAAAAAAAAAAGATGTACATTGAACTGTACAAATAAATTGTAAATATAATGTACTGGAACTTGAGATTTGCTTATATTGCTTAGATTAATTGACGATTAGTGTACTTTTTTGTGAAATTGAAATATCAGATATTACGATAACAAATCTTTTACCGGAAATCGACAAAAAATTTTATTAAAAATGAAAATTTCACCGCAAAATTGAAACACATATGTTTAAAATTTGTATGTAAAAAGGTTTGCAATACTGTTCATTACTTACAAAAAAAATGTACATTGTGGGCAGCACATTCTTATAGTGGCTAATTGACAAAAAGTCGATTGCAAACATATTGTAAACATTTCCTATAAAAACAGTTCGTATTTATTTCAAATTGATTTAAATGCAGTTTTCATTGAAAATTTAATACTACTGAGGAATGAATATTGAAATTTTATTTTTTCATCAGAAAACAATGTATATATTTAGTCCGAAACATATTCCGTACGCAAAATCATTGTGATTAGAAAAAGTGACAAAACGGTATCTTCTTAATTCGACCAGCGAGTAAACGCAGTAGGATGATGTTTTATTCAAAGCCAATGAAAGCTACCTTTATGAGATTACTAAACGGAGATACAAATAGATTGTAGAGGGAAGATTATGATGTGTATTTGCGCAGAGTTTGTGAGTGTGTGCGGAATTGACTCGCCAACCGAGAGCCCGGCCGATCCGATCGGAATCAAACTCGGGAAACTCGCGATTAAGCTTTATTCGAGCTTCGTCGAAAACCGGCGGTGATACCGAGTTGCATACACACATAGTTGCCACTACCTGTGCATGATTTCCGTGCCGATGTTGTAGATGTCTGAATCCAGTGTAAACAAGTACGCCGTTAAATCTATACTCATATCACCGAATACGCTTTAAGGCCGTCTTCTAGTCTAAAAGAGGATTTTTGTTTTCGAGTTTTAAAGAAAAAAAAATCACACGTCCTATTAAATATTTCAACATGGGTATTTTTTCCTCTTATTTATTGATACTTGCAGGTATCCTGCAAATTTTTTCGAGTACAATAACACTAAATTAAGGGTGCCACGCAGTTTCGGTGCCCGAAAATGAAACGGCGTAGCACCCTTAAATTCTTTCTATGGCACTCGAAAAAATGTGCAGAGTCCCTGCAGGTATCAATAAATAAGTGGAAAAAAATATCGATGTTGAAATATTTAGAAGTGTCTATGCATTTTTTTAAGCTCGAAAAAATCGTCGTTTAAACTGCCTTAAGTACCACATTCTCGATAACGAGACGTTCTTTCAAACCCACCCATGAATTGTTGTTGTGCGGAAATGGTGCAAAAAGGTATTGGGTTTGGGAAAAGAAGAAAGAAAAATTGCCTCTCACATTTCATTGTGCATCAGACTTCAGACTGCGTTCTATTGGTATCTTCTCCTCTAGGGAGGCTGCACGTGGGTAACGACTCGCGGAGACGAAAGTCTTTCGAATTCGCTCGAGGCCTCCAAGGCGTTAAAATTTTATCTCGGGGAAACAGATATAGCGGTGTGTATGCTGGGTTTCTGGCACACTGACGGCATTCTCTTCCGAGAGGGGACGCGGTACATCGACGAGATATTCGATATACCGAATCGAACGATGGATATCATTTGAATAATACGATGAGGGTGTTGCAGCGGAGAATAAATTCGAACCTTGCGGCGTTTTCCCCTATCCATATATTTCTTTACCTTATTGTAGAACGCTGACTATGTGGCGTAGGCCTCGGGCTATAAAATAAAGAACGGGGATGGATGGCGTCTGTGAAGAGGATTCTCTACTCCCTTGCGAAGTCACCGCGTAAATGTTGAGACATCGAGACGAAATAAGAGACTTTATTTTTGTCAACTGATATCTTGTATTTTTAAGATTTCGTTAATGTGTCGGAAAACTGGAACACCTTTTCAGAAAAAGAACTTTCTCTAGCGAAAAATATAAATTTTAGTTTACGCGTGTTTTATTTATTTATAGAAAGAGGATACGATACCACTTGGAACAAAATTGAAAATCGGAAAAGTTAGGCAACGTCATCGCGTAAACATTGAGACATCGAGACGAAATACGAGACTTTATTTTTATCAACTGATATCTTGTATTTTTAAGATTTCGTTAATGCGTCGGAAAACTCGAACACATTTTCCCGAAAATAACTTTCTTGAGAGAAAATTATAAATTTTAGTTTACGCGTGTTTTATTTATTTATAGAAAGAAGATACAATACCACTTGGAACAAAATTGAAAATCGGAAAAGTTAGGCAACGTCATCGCGTAAACATTGAGATATCGAGACGAAATACAGGACTTTATTTTTGTTAATTGATATCTTGTATTTTTAAGATTTCGTTAATGTGTCGGAAAACTGGAACACATTTTCAGGAAAAGAACTTTCTCTAGCAAAAATGTCAATTCTAGTTTACGCGTGTTTTATTTTATTTATAAAAAGAGGATATAATACCACTTGGAATAAAACTAACAACGGCAAGGTTAGGCAACGGCGGAGGTCGGTCGATTTGACATGGAATAGCCCATAAACAGTGCGTCTGTTCGTCCGTTTTAAAGCGGATGAACGGATAGAGGTGTATGAATAAAATATGAACTGATTAGTAAACATGAAACTAACACGATCTGAGTTACAAATTTGGTTCTTTCGAAGGGCATCTTTATATCAAAGGTTATGGTGAACTCGTGTTTCAAATAACCGCTGTTATAAAAGTGGTTTAGGGGAGTTCATTGATTTTAAATTATACTTGGTGTGCTTTTTGTAAAAAATGTACGAAATTTCACTGACGAAGTTACGAACCGAAGTTAATGTATCATCAAACCTCCATAAAAAAAAATGACTACTCTATCGGAATTTTCGGAAAATTTTATTCATTAAATGCAATTCTGCATTTGATGAATAAATTTTAATAATTGTCTATGGATCAACGATCGTGTTAGTGAATTTTTCCAAAATCCGATACATTTGTCTGGCGTCCGCTCACCTTTAAACCGACATACTTTTGTAACACCACAACGGTCAGCGAACCACAAAGCCAGCATCGCAAAATTGCTCGATTACAGGAAACTGTTTTACCATTGTCCGAAATCTACCTTTCCATGCTGTTCACATACCAAGCACCCTGAGTTTACACTACGTACCGTCTCCGGCAGATGTCTCTGAGTGCCGTTTTGCCGGTAATTACGCGGGTGACCAACAGCTCTGGATGCGCGGTTGGTGTAAGGTAAACGTCCCAGTGACCGAGCACGTCCCAGTGGCCGAGCAAAGCATACGTGCAAGAGAGACGCAAATACGATTTTTCATGCATGTGCGGGAACTGGGACTTCGCCCTTATGGCTTCGGTGGTCCCCAGAGTCAAGCTGAATCTTTCGCGGCCAGTACTTGGATGGGTGACCGCCTAGCCGTGCACTAACTGGCGCATTGGTACCGCTGAACGGGAGGTCGAATTCTGAGGATTGGTGTTCGTACTCGAAGTATGTCGAATACGAACATGAAAACTCAGTTGGAATGACTGGCTATATTGGCGCAGGTTTTCCGCAGTTTCCCTGCGCCCTCGTGCAAATGTGATAAAGTTCACCGGCTATGGCCGTGAACTTTACAAGTGATTAAAAATTGACAAAAAATAATACGAAAGTACTGGCTAGCTGGCACACAGAAGCTAAGGCCTTAAATAGGGAATTAAAAAAAAAAAATAATAATCGGGAATGCAGTTGACACAGTGGATTGAGTCGTCAAGACCCGACACCGAATCACGCAGGTGAATTTATTCAAAAGGTAATTTGAAACCTGACAAAATTTCCAATACGATTTTGCAATATGAAACTGCCTCAGTGCCGAAAATAAAATTATAGAACAAAGGAGACCGTGAAAAAACTAAAACGAAAGATGAATTATATATATATATATATATCAATACCTCCCTGTTGTAAACTCTGGACTTCCGGACTGCGGATAACGTGATTTTTAAAGAATCCTAATTGTAATTATGAAATGTGTATGTAGCACATATTACGAAATTCAACCTTTAATTAGCCTCGCTCGTCGGCAGAGCTTTTCCGAGGATGGTAGGAACGGATTAATGTATGTGAAGCGGTATTTCGAGTAAGGCTCGTGTTTCATACCTCGACGGAGGAGATGCAGGGATGAGAGCGAGGCTCGTACAATTAGTTAGCTCTTTGGATCCCCCTAAAGCCAACCGGCCAAATGCCACAGCGGAAAACTCGATTGCATTCACGTCTATTCGGGCTTCGCCGTTCTACTCTTGACTCCACGTCGTTATTTACGAGATTCCTCGAGTGATCTTGAGCCTGCCAGTGCAATCCCGTAACTGTTGTCTTCTTATAAAAAAACAAGAAAATACGAGCTCGGGCGGAGCACTTTTTCATTCATTTGTGCCCGGGATACTTATACAGTATTCATTCAAAGTTCCGGGAAAGCACGAAATGAGAAAATATATTCTAAAAAAAATGAGCACTGGTCGGCTCCGAATCGTAGTTTACGAATGCAGAATGACCATGCATGTCTTTTACCAAAGCCTTTTTTAAAAAACGATTTATCTTTGTTTTCTTAATGTAGTTCTTGCGAATAGTGTTCGCTTCGCATAAGTTTCAGAGAAATGAGCGAGAATTGTAAACACTTCTCGATGGTATAAAAATCTGAAAAAATCAAGCGTATTAAAGATGTTGAAGAGATAAATTTTGCATAATAATGATTCCAAAATGTTATTAGCAAATTGATGAAAAATAACATTTTTCAACAAGTCTCCCGGAACCATAACTTTTTTTTTTGGTAAATTTTTCTTTCATTTTCCTGAATTCATATGATGTTCAAATTCAGATGTTCTTCAGATGTTCAAATTCACGTTGAATTTTGTGACTTTCTACAAGGTTTTTCCCATATAAAAAAACGAAGTACTTTCATAAAAAAAAAGTTAGGTTTCCGGGAGATTTATTGACCAATTATATTTTTTATCAATTTGTTGATAACATTTTCGAATCATTATTATGCAAAATTAATATTTTCACCACCTTTAATAAGCTTGATTTTTTTTAGATTTTTATGCCATCCAGAAATGTTTGCAATTCCCTTTTATTTCTCTGAAACTTATCCGACCTGAACGCTACTCGCAAGGTCTCGTATTCTGTTCTTCGCGTAAATCGAGCGAAGAATAAAAAGGCTCCATGTCAAGGCTCCACCGAAAGTTCAAAAACACTTTTGGGAATCTTGCAAGGACAAGCAAAATTTGAGGTTCTCAAGGACGGCTAGACAGCGTGTCGTCTCATAGTTTCAATTACATGCTCGCGTCCCAATTCATTTCCATGCCGCTTCGACTAAATTGGCTCCGCACCACTGTTCGTGATGCTCCTCGCTCCACATTCACTCTTTGGACACTTCCATTTTGGGGTGATCTCTCGTTTGTCCCCGTTCGCCAGGTGACTCTACTGGCTGAGCAATACTCGAGCGAACATCCGTTCCAGAGCTTTGCGCTTAAATACCCTTTTGTGCCAAGTGTAGTCCGGAATAATTCGTACCAAGAGATTGAACACGCGCTCGGCCATCGAACAGTCGGATACGAGTGAGGGCGGTGCTTTAACTGTTGACTATTGATGCATTCCGGAATCCCGGTATGGAATTAGCACACCGCGAAATCGATGTTTCCCCGAAATTAAACGCGACCCACAGTCCGTACACCGAAGCTGTTTTGTTCGTTGGCGAGTTTGGATTGACTTTTTAGGTGATCTTTTTTTGTTTTTTTTTTGTCGTTTTTATCACCCTTACACATCGAAAAGCAAACTGTCTCTCGGGAGGATTTTGGATATATTTATTGTTCGAGCACCGTCCGACTGAATCCCACCTATCGAGTTTTATCTCGATTACGCTTCGCTACACTCACCCGTCCGTCGACTACAAAATCACAATTGACGCACCGACGGACTTTTTCCGAATCATTTCTCCTTGCAGTCTATTCGCCTTTTTTTTTAAATACATAACAATCATTATCTTTTCAACTGTTTCGTACGGGACTAAATATTTAATACAATTTCGAGGACTAAAAAAATTGATTGGAGTTTAAACATTTTTTTTTTTAATTTTCCTACAAAAAGTTTTTTTTTCTTTTGTCAATCAAGAATTTTTAATGTCTTGACGAGCTTATGAATGACATTGGGTCGATGGCTTTATATTTTTAAACGAAAGGTAGTTTCTGGAAAATTTTGCCCGCACTAAGTCGACCTCGTTTTTTGTTTTTAATCCAATTTCGAAATTCGATAATGTAATTTGGACCGCAGATCTTTTTTTAATCTTTTTTTATTTATTTATTTTTCACACATCACCGAGGAGCGGCCGGCCCCTAAACTTTAATGGCGCAATTTCCCGGAATGTCGTATTTAATTATATCTTTTAAAAGTTAATACCGGCGCTGTATAGTGTGTCCGGCTGTACAGCGACGGTAAAGTCCGAACGTGGGTTTCTCTCATTAAACTGCAACTGCGCCGCGTGGTCCGGGGCGGTACCGGCAGCGTGTATCGCTGTTTCATGTAGGATTTTCAGTGTATACCTTGCTTCTCATGAACCTGCCAACAGTTTACGCGACGATCGGGCAAATGTTGGCTCGGCCAATGGTGGATAAACGGCAGCAGTTGTTCGTCGCACACCAGTGATTTTTCGAAGGCGAAAAGAAAAATACATCCACAATTTTCGTCTCTCAAAAACATTTCTTTACCGGAAGTCGCGTCCAGACATTTTTTCCAAACCCTATTTTATGTTACGTTTTGGAACATCGTGAACATCTTCGCATACATATGTCGAAAAAAAAACATATATTTTTTTGTAATGAAAAAAGCTTCGTCTGTGATGATGAAAAATGATCAAAGGTGAAAGTTTCTATGTTGGCTCGGCCAATGGTGGATAAACGGCAGCAGTTGTTCGTCGCACACCAGTGATTTTTCGAAGGCGAACAGAAAAATACACCCACAATTTTCGTCTCTCAAAAACATTTCTTTATCGGAAGTCGCGTCCAGACATTTTTTCCAAACCCGATTTTATGTTACGTTTTGGAACATCGTGAACATCTTCGCATACATATGTCGAAAAAAACATATATCTTTTTTTTTTATGAAAAAAGCTACTTCTGTGATGATGAAAAATGATCAAAGGTGAAACTTTCTGCAGGACTCCGCGTCCTCTCTAACAGCTGAGCATTTCAGCCATAAGTTCCAAATAAAAGTGGTGCCAGAACGAAATACAGCAAGGGACTCGTGGAAGCAAAGTAGTTAACTCGATTGCACTTCCTCGCTGCAGGCTGACGGTATTCCGGTCCATATATGGGAGGGTGCATGTACTACACATACCGTTCGGTAAACACATATAACGAACGGAGTGCATTCTCGCTTCTTGGCCCGGCTCTCCCAGCTGGATGGCACGGTCCAAGGTGTAACCGTAACAATTTCACAGTGAGCTGAGCAATCCTCCGGGGAGTCTTCCGGCGCGACTTTTCCTCGCGAATTTATCTCACACTCAATGACCTCGGAAAGACAAACCGGGAGATGAAGAAGCCCGAGACTTTCTCACCGCAAGCAATAGGGAATTGGCATGATTTTTTCTCCCCGATTGTCTCTATGTGTAGCACGGATAATAAAAAAAACTAAATTCCGAGAGACGAGTTCGAAAGTTGCATGGACTTGCTGACAACGCTTGAAAAACTATCTTGATTAAAAAATGACTGGTTAAAAAAGTGACTTATTAAAAAATAACTGTTTCAAAAAATGACTGATTAAAAAAGTAACTTATTAAAAAATGACTTTAAAAAAATTATGCTTTGAAAAAATTACTGATTAAGAAAATCACTAATTCAAGAATTGCTGATTCAAAAAATACTGATTCAAAAAAATACTGATTCAAAAAAATACTGATTCAAAAAAATACTGATTCAAAAAAATACTGATTCAAAAAAATACTGATTCAAAAAAATATTGATTCAAAAAAATATTGATTCAAAAAAATACTGATTAAAAAAATACTGATTCAAAAAAAATGCTGATCCAAAAAATGACTCATTCAAAAAATTGCCGAAAAAGTTCCGAAAATTAAATGGCCGTCAATTTACAACTAAGTTTACGTAGGCCGGCATTTTAATGCGTAGCGACATGTTCGGTTGATCATGTCACATGATTTGAGATAATAACGACTGTCAAATAATGTGCATTATAATGTAATTTGCAAAATGATCACTCTCCCGACGAGGTCGAGGATTTTTAGTGCGAAGCCCATTATCCCATTGGGATGGTCAAAATTAGGACTGGCTGCCGCAGGGAACATTTCATAGTTGCAGGTGTACCGGTGAACCGGATTGACCATTACAGTGTTATTACGATCGTAACGGACTAGACAATGATTCATGAGCAAACCGGCCGCTGCTTACGTGTATCCCTCTTCGTTCGCTCGTTCTCTCACTGACACAAGATGCATCTGCGTAATATTTCAGTATATCCGAACCATCCGTACCAAACCTCATATTCCATCCAAGTGCTCTCACCTAATTATCGATTGTTCTATGTAGTGCGTCAGTGTGCCATGCATGCTAACCAACACGACCCTCGGATAATGCATAACACCGTTGCCAGAGGCGTAACATCATCGTCGTAACGCGGAATGCATTTTCATGATGATTAATCCATCAAGGCGGCGCTCGAGAAACAAGTTTCCATGTATGAGTTTGAGGTACGAAATTCGAACGTCGTGTTCGTCACATATTGCATTGCAAACCGAAACTGAGACTCGGCAATGAAAAGAACTTCTTTGTGTGACTATGTTTAACCGTTCAAAACATATATCTCTGCTTTCTTCTCGATTCTCGAAGTTTCCGGAACGGGTTAATGAAATAATTCCAAATTTGTGTGACACAGTTAAAATCTTAATATCGTTTGAAATGTTGGCACATTTTTTCGCGAGGACGAACGTGTGTTAAAAAATTTTGAAATGGCGCTGCATATAGGCTAATCTTTCGTTTTGAAAAGAGACTATTAACATGAGTTATTTTACGATAAGATCCTATTATAAAGTGGACGATAATGATTAGGGGAAACCGGGGTAAAATGGCGCGGCGAGGCAAAACGGAACAGTGAAGGCAAAACTCTTTTTTCAAACCCTTTTTGTCCCACGTACCAGGATCGCCACCATCCAAAAGTTATTGGAAAATTGCGTTTTGTGTCATTATCCCGTTTTGCCCCGCCATGCCATTTTGCTATGCCACA
This sequence comes from Ichneumoninae sp. B BG-2022a, assembly GCA_030522725.1. Lineage (NCBI taxonomy): Eukaryota > Metazoa > Arthropoda > Insecta > Hymenoptera > Ichneumonidae > Ichneumoninae sp. B BG-2022a. Next base: position 5,332 of record JAPYZD010005976.1, on the reverse strand, counting down.
TTGTTCATTAGGCGATGGGTTTTCTATCGTACTTCTAATTGGTGCCAGCCCGTTATTAAATCAATAAATAAATAATAAATAAATAATAAAAATAATAAATAAATAATAAATAAATAATAAATAAATAATAAATAAATAATAAATAAATAATAAATAAATAATAAATAAATAATAAATAAATAATAAATACATTGACAGGTTTTTTGGCTTGCGTGCTTCGCACGCTAGCGGCACCGTTCTTGGTAATCTAAATCCTTCCTGGCATATGTCAGATACCATCGGTGAAAATAGCGTGTGAATCGATTGAGCCGTTCCCGAGCTTACCGCGTGCATAAACAGCGAAAAACGGATAATAAGATTTTAACGACATTCATGTTCTATCTACCTGATTCTAAATATCTGTGTACCAACCCTTATTTAGATGGTACCTAATAGTAGGGTAAAAGTGGAGAATATGGCCCGGTCCATATATCATTGATTTACGTGTTAATCGAGGTGGACCATATTCACCACTTTTACCCTATATGAATTATAAAAAAAAAAATACGCGTTGCAAATTTTTCTATCTAAATTCTATTGATTGCTACAAAAATATTTAGAATATACAGACTGATAAAATCTTGCAATATATTTCTCTCAACAAGCAGACCGACAAATGTGGAATTTCGTACCGGGGGGGAATATCAGCATTAAATTGCACCGATGATTGTACTTAACCGCATTTTCCGCGATTAATATAAAGCCAGATCTGTGGGCGGTGATAATGAAGATCGATACGTGGATGTTAAAATCATGCCTCGGTAAATAAAATACAAAGCACCGAGGGTATCGGAAACTTTATCGATGCCAGTGTAAATATTCGACGATCCAAAGCAATCCGTAGTGTCTCTCTCTCTCTCCTCTCGTATCATGCTCTTTCTGTATCGCAATCATTCGCTGCCCGTACTTCCCACACGGTTGAAATAAATAGTCACACGCGGTCAAATAACGTACTACGGACACTATACAGCATATAATACAGCTCGACCTGCAGTGATCCTCGAACACGGATTTTCCGGAAATCGCCGCGCTCGCTCGCGAACACTGAATTATTCAGAATGGATGAATGAACGCATATTCGATTTGGCGCATTGTACGTACATTTCCCTTCACTCCCCTCGGTGATGATGAATATTTAGTGGAGCGCTTATCCCGATCGTGATCGCGCACAATTTGTGTATTGCTCCGTCGTCAACCTCGCGCGTTTCGCGCTCAAAGTATTTACCTTCTCGTTAAAATTCCCCTTCAAACGAGAAGCTACCTTGACATATCAATTTTGCGCGGTGAAAACGCCTCGCAGGGTAATCGGATGCACATTGGAATGGATACTTAAATAGCGGCTTTTTTTGTTATTTAATGACGTGTCACGCATGCGCTTCGAGTCAAAAGTGAGATTTAAAGGAAGACGTAAATGAGTTTTAAATAAAATTTAAGGAGCGACCTTAAGGACACGTGAATCGACTTAGTCGGTAACCAAAATTTGTAATGAATGCGATTCAGAGACCGTAGATTTTTCGGGAAAAAGAAAAGCATTAGCGGATGCACAATTTAATACCGCGTCCGATGATGCTTCCGTTTTATCCGAAAAATCAACCGGTTTTAAATGGCATTGATTCGAAAAATGCATGTATCTCACGTGGTACATCTTTCACACGGCCTTAAAGGTCACCGACTTTGATTGTCCTAAAGAATAATCATTATAGGACAGGGTTGGGCACTCAGGATTTGAAGTACGTATTGAAGCATCAAATAACTTAAGCAATTTAGTTCTACCAGTACTCAGTAGGTCAGTACTCAAGGATTACACAGCGCTCGGTACGTCAAGTACTCGATACTTCGATAAGGACTTCAAGCACTTAGAGTATTTGCCCAGCTCTGTTATAGGGTAAGCCGGGGTGATATGGCCATGATTTTTTAAGCAATGAAAACTGAAGGTTTAACGTTAAAGAACCTTTAAATTTTTGTCGCAACTAACTCTAGAAACATCGAACTGATGTAATTCACTCAGAACTTGTGATATTTTCGATGCGTGATTAAATTGCAGGTCTACAAATAAATTTTTGCGATCGTCCAAATCACCCGGTCTCTACGGATAAGATGGCCATAGGAATAATGGTAGGTCTACAGGAGCATAGAGGGATTGCACAAAACATGTCAGCATATGTTATGTTGTCTACATGAACTACAGAAAAACAATAATTACCTCCGTCAAATATTTCAGATGTCAAACTAAAAAGAAAACGGTTTTGCTGGCCATATCACGCAAAAATTGCCCCGCACCCGCATAAAGATGCACGCATATTAAACTTTGCGTCGCATTGTACCAAAGGAGGAGTTCAGTAGACAAAAGTCCACTCCAACAAAAACATCTCCCCTTCCCGAGTGGTTAATTCGATCCTAAAACCCCCAACACCGGAAACAAATCTCTCGTACAAAGATACACGCATATTAGACTCTGCGTGGCATTGTACCAAAGGAGGAGTTCAGTTGTCCTGACCAAACAGTGCGCGGAGTATGCGCGGTGCCCTCCTCGTAAACTTGGAACATGAATCCGTAACCGGCTGCAGAATGTATAAATACATACATACACACGATGCACGGAGTAAAACTGTGGCAGTAGATAGTAGACGAGCGAAATCGTTGGGTATTCTAACTGCCGTGCGGAAAGTATCCTTATCCACAGTCCCGAGCGGAGAGTGTCTACGAATCGGCAAGAAAGAGAGAAAAAAGAAGAAAAAAGAAAAACTAATGCCCCGCTGAGCTCTCGAGTCTGGGCATGATACCTGTGCACGGGGCGCGAGCTGGAAGAGAGTTTAAAACTCTCTATAGATATGCCGTGGCGTGTATAAATAAAAGCAGCCGGTTATACGAGCCACGGGTCGTTTGCATTGAATGAAAAAGCAAAAGCTTCTGGCATAGTTGTGGCGAAGGTGAGGGCGGGTGCGCATGCGCCGGTTGTTGGTGCGCAGGGCCAAAAGTCTCTACCCGGCGATGCTTGACGCCGATGCGGCCGCGTCCATACCCGGGGCCACTTGATTACTCCTAAGTGTATACATCGGAGACTTCGCGGTTTTCCACCTCTTCAGACTCGCCTCCCTCCCTCAAACTCCCGATTTCCTCCTCTCTGCATTTGGATATTAAAGTTTCCTCAACGCGCCTTTATGCATACGGCGAAGACGGGGCGTCCGCCTTACAGTGGATGTTTGAATCGCACGGTGAGACTTCCGTTGAACCCGCATCGCCAGTCCCGTACCGTTCCCGTACATCGCATCCGCAACCCTCACCGACCTCACCACGGCTCGTTTCGTCTTCCAACCCCCAACTCACGAAAACCAATCTTTTTCATTTCATACGCTAGGAGAGCGGGCAAAATGGCACACCGGGCCAAAATGGGCTAGCGAGACGAAAACGCATTGTCCACACTGATTTTTAAAAGTACAGTTGAATCAAGTAAGATTCGGGCAGGGACGTTCAAATAAATATTTTGTTGGTCGAACAAAATATTTTAATGACTGAAAAATATTTTTGTGAATTCACCCAACAAATTGTTGAACTAACCAATTTTTTTGCTATACCAACAAAATATTTAGTTGAACGTCCTTTTATGAGTGCAATAACTTTTGAATGGCGGCGATGGTGGTACGTGGGGCAAAACGACTTTGAAAATCCGAATGTATCGTTGGGAGAAAATGGGGCATCCAAAAGTCATTGGAAAATTGAACCCGCACCGCCAATCCCATACCGTTCCCGTAGATCGCATCCGCAACCCTCACCGACCTCAGCACGGCTCGCTTCGTCTTCCAACCCCCAACTCACGAAAACCAATCCTTTTCATTTCATACGCTAGGGGAGAGCGGTGCAAAATGGGCTAGCGAGACGAAAACGCATTGTCCACACTGATTTTTAAAAGTACAGTTGAATCAAGTAAGATTCAAGTAAGACGGCACACCGGTACGGTGTGCCATGGCAAAATGGCAAAACGGTATAATGAGACGAAAACGCATTGTCCACTAACTTTTAAATTAAATTTAAATCTGGATGTATCGTTGGGAGAAAATGGGGCATCCAAAAATCATTGGAAAATTGAGTTTTGACCTCACTGTCCCGTTTTGCCCCTATTGCCGTTTTGTCCCTTTTTTTACGCTCGTAAGCTTTGATAAACGAAGTATGCTTTCGCCTCTGCAGGAAACGGCTTTTCCGTGGTTTACATAGAACAACTGCGTTTGCTGTGTAGGTCGATATGGAATACAGATTATATGTTTACAGATAACGTCCTATTGGTTACATACTGAGATATATCCAGGCTCTATCGCGAATACTGCCGGTAACGGAGGCGGTTGAATTGAGGAATACGCCGTATGTGGTATTAATGCCGATAGTGCTATATCAACTCCGTGAACCCTCGGGCCAGAGCCAAAATACTGCATACGTGTGCTCGGGTCACGTATGTGTAATTGCGCACACCCAAACTCTTTCGTCATCCGACCGACAGGCGATTGTTACGATATAATTTAATTAATAACCGCTGGAAAACACTCCATGTTCCTGGATGTTTGTTCTAATTTGCATGCACCCAACCTTCGAATAACGATATTATGCCACGATGTAACATCAAACATACGGATCTGTTCAGCCTGGAGTAAAATACACCTGTCTATAGATCGCAATTGTAATTCCGTAACGATCACTACCTCAGGCACGTGTGTTTGCGAAGGTAAGGTACAGAGCACAAGAGATAACATCGAACCGACTGTTTTCACCGTGTAACACTAATACAGATATATTTTGACTGGTCCAATGAACCGAGAAAGGTAAATATTCAGCTGTATCACCGTCGGTATTTTCCCAATAGCCGGATGAGTAGCAGCGTACAAAACTGGTTTTAGCATATTCCTGAATGCCACACAAGGTTTTATAATGGTGTGCTTTTGTAACTCCCGACTACCCGCTAGGGCAAAAAGACGGGAATTGTGCGTTTCGATACGGCCCCCGATTTTGCTGTTTTTGTTGTCTCCAGTGTTTGTCGAAACGGGGCAATGTCTCTTGACAGAATTTGGCACACTAGTTCTGTGTATATGGAAGTGTGTTTGTAGCAAAGGAATAGGAAAATAAATGTGAAATGGTAGAGATAATTAAGGAGGGAGTCTCGCTGCGCGCTGACTTCGTATAAGTTCGACAATAATAAGAGAAACTCGCAAGTACTTCTTGATGGTGTAAAAATCTGAAAAAAATCATGTATACTAAAGGTACTGAGAATATTAATTTTGCATAATAATAATTGCAAAATGTTATT
>JAPYZD010005974.1:0-12841 GCA_030522725.1 Ichneumoninae sp. B BG-2022a | reverse complement strand
ATGATTCGTTCATTTTTCGGAATACGTATGAATTTTTTCAGATTTTTATAACATTGGGAAGTGTTTGCAATTCTTGCCCGAATTTCTCGAATTTAGGCGAAATTAACACCACTCGCTCCAACCTCCTTAAGTAACCACGTAATTTAAATAAATATTGTACTTGATCGTAATAAACGGTGGCCGTCAAATTATTTTTTTTTGTGGGTGTGCTCACGGCAGGAGGCGAATCCGGCACCTCATGAGCCACGAGAGACTCGCAAGCTGCAGCTTCCTCACTTCTCCGCAGCCGACAAGCAAATCCATAATTACTGTAAGGAAGTCCCGGGCTGCGCGGCGGCCAGAGTTGGGATCGACGTTAAGGCTGCCGCCGGTTGTACACACGATCCGGCGTCCCAGAAGCATTCGACCACCGACCGCACCGGGGGGATGATCTCCGGGGCCACCGCCATGAGGCGCCGTCTTGGGGGAGGGAATCTCTCTCCCGGCTCTAAGACCCGATCGAATTCCTCGATCGATCGTCCCTCGGCAGCCCCGCGCCGGGAAGCGTCACACCGCATTGATATGTATCCGACGGACGGTAAATTGTATCGAGAAGCCGCGCGGTCCCTCGAGCCTGTTGGGCGGATGACGTTGGCAAGGACCGGCACAACACACGCGCTCCCTGGCATTTCCTACCCCGTCATCCCCGCCCAGTGCCGCGAATGAATAATTCCATTTTCCTTCGCTGCACGATCGGGCAGCCTCCGGACGGAGTTGGATCGCATGCGACATCGAGCAATCGTTGAATCACGAATGAACAGACAACGAGCCTCGGGAGTTAGTTGGGTATTTTTTTCCTCCTCTTCGTTTTTTTTTTACCTCGAACTTTAGTCATGAATTTCGCGTTCGCGAAACGAGCCTTCAACGGCCTCGGTTCGTCGGATCGACGCAAATATCCGCAGTAGGTCTCCGGGACTATAGAGCATGCGACCGGGCGGGGGATCGTGCAGTATTTATAACGGCGATCGATGAGCCACACGGGAGATATGTATGTATATTCGCGGCGAGGGAGAGAGCGATGAAAGAGAAAGACGGATGGATCGTACGGCCGGCTATGAAAGTTGCAGGCCCCTCGTTTCCTGGTTCCCGGCCCGATGGCCCGTCTCAACTTGAATCGCTCTACGCTCGACTTCCACCTAGACCGATCGAAACCCGGGCGGGTCTCCACTGTACATCTGTCTGGGATACACGGGCAAACGCCTGGAAACTACGCCAGGCGTCTACGTTACAAAAAAAGAAGAACTTAATGTCAGTCGCGGAAAGAAATGACGAGCCTTCAAAGTACGTCTCTAACGAGAAGCTAGAGTTCGCCGATCTCGGAAATCCTGCGAACCAATAATCGCTATGTGTGGCGACAAAAGTCTCAAAAAAAATCACGCGGGAACCTCCGAGTGGACTTTCTCGGATGGCATTAAAAAGAAATTATTTATAATCGACAATGCACCCAGAAAAAAAATTTATTTGACGGCCATCGTTTATTAAGATCAAGTAAAATATTTATTTGATTCAATTAAATATTTATTTAAATTAAGTAAATAGTTACTTAAATGAAATAAATATTTATTTAAATCAAATAAATATGTTACTTAATTTTAATAAACGGTAGTCGTCAAACAAATTTTTTTTCTGGGTGTGGTTCATTGGTAAGTAATCGATCGTGCAATTAACGCAACAACAAAGACGTTGAGATTTAGTGATATATTTCTTAAGAACGGGCTTATATTTTGTATCAAGTCTACTCAATGGTGATTCCACTTCGGCAGAATTAAATTCAACATAACTCGACATTTATATTTGTCCGCCTACACCGTAAAAAAAGTTTGTACTTTTTACAACAACTTATTGTCCACAAACGACCATAATTTTTTATTTGTCAATTTTCTAGTTTCACAAATAAAAGTGCAAACTACAATTGTCAATGACACGGGAAGTAAAAGGACAGGTTCGTGTATTCAAATAAGTGACAAACGAGTTCGTGTATGAACTATGAAATGAATGGTAATTCATCAAAGGGAGGAGGAAGTTACACCGAATATGGGTGGCGTTCCGGCAGTTTTTAGATATACCTGGTTAAGGGAAATGAACATGAGGCTGAAGCTGGCGAGCCGACGCGCGCACGGCACTCTAATAGTTAAAAAAAATCATTTGACATGAAAGCCTTTGACATAAAATTCTGAAAAAAACCACACATCTTGTTTAAGACGTTCACTACACAGTAAGGCAAGACGGACCCTTTGGCTATGTTTCAAGGGGTCCGTGTTTATAAATAACTATAATACAATATATAGTCCATACCTTAAGAAGTATCTATGAATTATTTCTCTATAGTTATTTACACCTACGGACCCCTTGAAACATAGCCGAAGGGTCCGTCTTGCCTTATTAGGTAGTAAACATCTTAAGCAAGATGTGCGATTTTTTTCAGAATTTTATCTCAAAGCCTTTTATGAGAAACGATTTTTTTAAAACTATTAGAGTGCCGCCCGCGCGGTGGCCCGCCAGCTTCAGCCTCATGTTCATTTCCCTTAACAATGTATATCCAAAAACTGCGGGAACGCCACCCTTATTCGATGCAAGCTCTCTCCCCCTCCAACACCCCCGCGAGGGTGCGAGAATCCTCAGTGGTATTATAGCCCTGCGGTAGTCACAGTGCATCGGATCGAACACCATACACTCCCGTCCCACCACCGGAGGGGCTTAGCCAATGCGAGCGGAAGTAAAATATTTGAAACCTGCGTCGCTCTCCCAGTCAACGGGGAAAAGTGAGCGGCAAGGGGAAGGGAAGGGGTGGGGGTGAAGGGGATGAAGGGGTTATATTGCCGCAGGAAGAACACCGGCCCGCGGTGAAAACGGCGGGGGGGGGGGGGGGTGTAGGGAGGGGAAGAGGATTTTTGGTGCATGCGGGTCGTTTATATCGGCGGTCGTTCGGCCCAACCCTGGCCGTCCTCATTGATATAGCTTTTTCATTCGCTGGCCCACACCGGTTAATCCGTCGATAGCCATACCGGCTACGCGCGCCAGCCTTGTTACGTAAACCGCTGGTATATTTCGTTGAACCTCGTCCGAGTTATCGCCGAGAGATGAAAACACACCGACGAAGAAGCCGGCGTTTCGGCCCGGTGAAATAAGTATACGCGAGCTTTTTGGGGGGTGAAAAGCAGCGGAAGCTTTGCCTCTGTACTTGCGCCATCCAGCCTCCGAGCGGAGAAGAGACGCATTACATTTGGCAGCGATTTCACTCAGCGAGATTAAGCTTATTTTCGCTCGGTTCGACTCGTCCCGAGCCAGCAGATTTTGACGTCGATCTCCGTCTCTCCCCCTCGTCCGTCATCCGGGCCTGGTTTTCCTAGCGATTTTTTATATTTTTTCCCATACCGCCTAACTCGGTAATATCCATGAGAAAAGTGAGTAAGGCCGGCCCGCGGCTGAGGATAGGGGAGAGCGGGGCAAAATGGTACTCCGGGGCAAAACGGGATAATGAGACAAAACGCAATTCTCTAGCGATGGTGGTACGTGGGACAAAACGGGTGTGAAAATCCAGACGTATCGTTGGGACAAAATGGGGCATCCAAAAATGATTGGAAAATTGAGTTTTGCTCTCACAATCCCGTTTTGCCCCGCTGTGCCATTTTGCCCCGGTCTCCCCTACGCGGATACGTCGCTCCCGATAACCGCGGCCCTAATCACGGATATATTTATCGGAGCTCGCGATCTGGAAGAGAATTTCCGGGACGATAGCGATCCGACCGCGCGAGGAACGACTGCGGAAGCTCCGCCGCGGAGCCGATTCTGGTGCTCGAATAGCGCGAAAATAATCCCTCGGGGACGGAGCGGCGGAGGAAGCTGCGGATCAGCGGGATGAGTGTATAGAGTGATGAGGCGGTCCAGATTACCGTCGGGGTGGGGTTGGAGATACGTCTCGAAAGAGGAGGCCGGAGCGAGAGTAATGGGGAGGATGAGTCGGGCTCTCTTCGCTGTACATTTCGATATTAACTCTCTTCTCTGCTCCTCATCGCTGGAAGGTTAATTAAATTCCCCCGGTAGCTCGAGCAATCCGCGGGTCATATAACATCCAGCTTTGGCGGTAGCCAAGCGCCCGGCGAAAACAGCCGAGCGGTACTTACTGCCGGATGCCGTGATGGCTGTGATCACCGGGCGCGATTGGAATTATAATATTGCCTTCGAAACGCGATAATATTATAATTAATTACCGTATTAAAATGAACGATCGGGGGGATCGTTGGGATGGTCGGCTGACGCCCGGGGTTAATTTAATTCGGGCAGTTGATGGAGAGAGAGGAATACAGGTAATAAATTTAATACGCCCGAGTGACGGCGAACGCACGTTCGGGATCGTTTCGGCCCCAAAACAGGCTTTAACGCCGTGTTATTTCGTTCCGACGATCTCTCGAATTCGGCTCGTGAAAGGCCGAAAGTGCCAACGTCTGGCGATACGGAATAATAGCAGTTTCTCCCTTCTCCGACGGGATTCCCGCGGCAAGTTTCGCTACCCGAAGTTTCCTCTCGTTAATTGATGCCCAAAGAGCTGCCGTTCCGCCGGTCCAAACTCCGTCCTCGGCCTGTCCTGTCGCGACGACGGGGACGCTTTGAGGAATCGGCGAAGCCTCGGCGGGACGGAAAATTGTATACCTGCCGGTTCTGTTGCCGAGAGAATTGCTCATTCCTCAAATCGGGCGTCTGCAGCTGCTGCCGCTGCTTGCTTTGCTCCCGACACCGGGGCGCAACCCCGCGAACGGGGAAGCTCCAAACCCTAACGAGTCGCTGATTAGTTTCGTGGAATGTTCCTATCATTCTGCGAAATCTCGACGGCGAAACTTGATCGCTTTTCTACGTTAATCCCTTGAATCTTGAGATCGCTGGGGGAAATTTCCAATCGGCGGACCGACAACAAACAGTGGATTAGTGGAAGAATACAAATTTTATTGAATCACGGATGAACGGCGTTGCGCAATTTCGGAGATGGTTCGGTTTATTCGATGCTCGATTAATACTGGAATGGGACACTTTTTTTCACCTCGTTGACGATTGCGCCAAAGCGATATATTGTTGCAGTAATTATTTTGGAACTTAGGGGCTTTTTTAAAAATACCTAAAACGAGTATCTAATTTTTATTTATTTTTTACTGTCATCCACGAGCTACTGTTAATTCTCCTATTGCGACGAAACGGTAATTAGACCTTTTTTAAAAAATACCCTAGAACGAAGAATTTAAAAAATTCAAGATTGACTCGATCGATTTCAATCAAAAGAGGATCCAACTAAAAAAAAAAAATCTACTGTCTTCCCCGAACTATTTTTAATCATCCATTTCGATGAAACGGAAGTTACGCTCTTCTAAAAAATACCTTAAATCGGTAAATTTAAAAAATGCAAGATTCTTTCGATGAATTTCAATCAACCGAGTACCCAATTTAATGGTTTAACTCCACAAGCGATTTTTTCATCCGACTACATCGATGAAACGGCTTTGTCGCCTATTCGGTAGATGGAGAGAGGGCGAGAACGGGGAGGCTGGCGCAGCGAGGCGCCCCGCGCCCTCATTGTGGAGGGAACAATGGTCCAAAAGCGCGAGAGGCATCCCCGCGTTAGCAACTGAATCGCATAAATTAGAGAACGCCGCCGCCGACCGCGAGGTCGTTTTCACCCTGCATATTAAATGCACGCCTCTCGGTCTTCGTCCTCGTCGTCGGCGCGTAAGCGCGAGCGGCCGACGGGGTGGCGAGCTTGCAGCGGGGAGCTCCGGTGCCTGTATAGAAGGCGCGCGCGAGCCAACAGTCCCTTTCACGGCCGGCGGCGAGAGCGCGACCGAGGGCCAAGGAATTTAACGGAATCCTCACGGCTGTTTCATACGGCGAAGCGAACGGGAAGCGGCGACGGAGGGCGAGCTACCACTTATCTCGGATTTCGTAGTTTCCATTGTGTCTGAGTAGACCGCGATTCTCCGAGGGTGGAAACGAGAGGGAACGACGGACCGGCAGCGATAGAACTGCTTGGCCCGAGCGACGAGAGGTTTTCCCTCCTCGAATTCACTCATATTGGAGCCTCGTGCCTTCCACGGGCTCGCGCACGACGTACACAACGTTCGGTGCGCAACCCCTCGATTCGCTAACCGAGCACGTACGACGAAATTTAGTTCGATCGTCCGGTAACGAGTCGGACGATGGCGACAGCCGTTAAGACCCCGGGGGAAACAAGGGTGGGCGTGTATAATCGGATAAGTCTCTGCCGAAAGGGCGCGAAAGATTGAGCCCTCGTGACGGTTCTTTCGCCGGAAGTGGACGAGGGTTTGGGGAGGAAGGGGTAAAAGGTTTTCTACGGAAAAAAGAAGATGTATGTACACGGAGAAAAATTACTAGTTGATGCGAAAACAAGTAATTGTTATAAAATAAATGGAGTGAAGAGGCTGCACACTATCAGACGTCACGGTAGGTGACGTCATCGCTTCCGGTTCGAAATTCTAATTCTTCGACCGGAAGTGACGTTATGGGGAAAGCGTCGCTTCCGGTTTGAGATTCTAATTGTTTCGATCGGAAGTGACGTCATGGAGGAAAACGTCACTTCCGGTTTGAGATTTTAAATCCGGAAGTGACGTCGCAGAGAAAATTTTTCAGTTTTCTCTGGAATTTACCTTGCAATTAATTTTCGCCAATGAAATAAATTGCCAAGAATAAGAACATCCGGGAAACCAGACTGCGTACTTGTTACAAGACTGCTGTACGAATTTGGCGATCGTGCCTATATCTCTCTCTCCGCACTGAAAAAAAAATTCGCTTATGGGCTGTCAAAGAACTTTTTTTTTCAATTCTACTTTCAATTTCTACAATTAAAAATTGTAAAAATTGAGAATTGTAAAAATTGAAAGCAAAATCGAAATAAAAAAAAATTACGTTGGCAACTCGCAAGTGAATTTGACTTGAGTCATTATTTTATTTGTTTTCCGTGCGTGTATTATTTTGGACCATAGTCCGTTTATACCTGTCGGAAAGTGGCGTCTTAATGGCAACAAGTAGAGCGAACTCGAATCAATTTATTGTTGCCGGGGATAGTTCCGGGGATCCTTTGAGAGCGTTCGATTTGTGATTCACGTGCGGAGGTAGAGTTTCCGGCTGGCGAGCCCCGTGAGATGGTGGCCATTCGCCTCTTGTACGGACAAGTTTCCCGAGACTCGTGGGGGGGGGGCAAGAGAGGGCTAAAGTACCCTTCCGTGGAAACTGATCGTAAAGAATCGTTCTCGACGAACGGCCCTTCGCCCCCCCCCCCCATCGGCCCTCACCTTGCCGCGACAAGCCAAGTTTTCTCGATAATTGATTATTTTTGGGGAGGGGGGTCAACCCTCGCCCAGCTTTCGAAGAATTCCCCGGGCGCGATGACCCTCTCCGCGTATTCTTCGCAAGACTCACGCACATCGGACGTGCTACCTCGATTAATTGTGACGAAATAAAAAAAGGGCTATCGGGACGGGAATAAAGCGAGGCGCGACGCTAGAGATAGCGAGACGGAGAGGAGGGTGGGGCAAAATGGGGCAGTGGGGCAAAATGGCACGTCTGAAAATTATGCAAAAATTTGAATTTTTTTTAAACGTTTCTAAAAACCCAACTTTCCAATAATTTTCGGACCTACTTTGCGTCATCGATGCATCCCGATTGTCGGTCCCGTTCTGCCTCGCTGTTCCGTTTTGCCCCGCTCGCCCCTACGAGAAAAAGCGGTATGACCGTATTTAGCGGGAAGCCGAGAACGGAGATGCATTGGACACTCGCGCGTGCAACACACGAGTCGTACCTCGATTTTTCTTGTGGTAACGTGTAGTTCTCTTTCGCGCTTCGAAATTGAGTTATTCACTGAGACGTCGGTGTTATAGAGGTATTTAATTTATCGTTCGGAAGGATCGCGGTTAATTTTTTTTTTTTTTTTTTTACATCCCTAGGGTTCACTTCCCGTAAAAAGTGACCCCGAAGAGGTTAAATTTGATTCAATTATGTACCAAAAAATTCCGAAAATTAATCCACAAAATTATGAATTTTTAACTCGCAACACGGTGCGTTAAATTTAATATACATAATTGAGGCGAAATATAAATTGATCGCTATAATTAAGCGGCCGGTATATTAAATTTCGGTGATCGGTTTATGCATGCAAGCTTCATACATCGTATGTAAATTTTCGAAATGAATTTTTTTTTACATTCGTATTTTAATATTAGACTCAATCCATCGATTTGTTTTTTTTATGCATACAAAACTTAATATGTCGTATGCAAATCTTCGCACGGACATTTTTTACAGCGATACGCTTCCGATTTCGAGCTGCGGCGATAGATTGAATAATAAAAAAAAAACAAAAAATTTGCGTCAAAAAATTTAAAAAGTAAAAAAAATCGTGAGCAATATTTTTCACATAAATCAAACCTTTTTTTAAGTTAGGAGCTTCGCGCGTGGTCTCGCACGGCCTGCATCGAAAATTTCCAACCCCCGGAAGACGGAGAGCAGTGTTGTAAAACGTGTTGAAGAAAAATTCCGCAGATGCCGGCCGTTATAGGACGGGTAAGGTCTGTATGGCAAGCGCATCACGTCCGTCCTCGCGAGTCTCGCGTGTTTCGCGTGTTCCCGATTCGCCTGCGACACACACACACACACACATATCCAAGGGGCGCATATAGTTGTGCGGCGAACCACACCGTTTTCCACCCCCGCAGTGCGACAGACGGGAGCGAGAGCGAGCGAACGGCAAATGTCTCCGCATTATTTACGCTAAATTTATCCATCGCGCGCTGCAACTGGCTTGTCCCCATGCACTATATCCATATCTATACATCTACATACATACATACATACATACATACATATATACATACATATATAAAAAATATATATAGATATATGCATATATAGATATATTTATTTTATCGCGTAAAGCTCTAGGTGAGTTGCGCGGTACGCGGGAGAGCCGCGCAGGGAGCGTGTGCAGCACACCCCGAAATGCAAAATGCCGAATACAAAATGCAAAATTTCAGAGGTATGTTCACCGGCGGGGCTGTCTCTTTCCCCCGGCCGGCAGTTTCACGGCACCTGTACGGGGTATTCGGTAAAATAGAGGATCGTTCGTGTGTGCGTGTGAATGATGTGCAGCATCCTTTCAGCCAGCGGTGTACCATGGATGCCGAACCCTCGAGTCCAGAGAGCTCGCGCGCACACATGCACGCACACGTGCGGGCGCGCGCGCACGTAGGTACAAATGTCAACCCCGCAGCTCAGTGGAAGTTAAGCCGATTGGAAAGCGGGACAGTGAGAGGGCAGGAGACTGCGCACCGAAACTACCCTCCTGGTACACCACTGTAATCTCTCAAATTGTTCGTTCCGCTCTCCTCCGCGCCGCCCCGCATGTTATTTTCCGCTCTCGGAATCGGCGTGATTGTCGAACTGTCGGCGGACAGGGACGGCCGAGGCGGGTCGTCGCTCTTTCAATCACTTATATTATTTCTGCTTCGGTCGTACCCGCTCTGTACTCTGATTTAACATAAACACCCTTAATTCGTCCAACGTCACAATATTTTATTTTTTTTCATTATTTTTCGAGCAAATTTGTATATTATTCCGTCGCGGCACTTTTGGAACTACCTGCAGCTGCGCAGGCAGTTTCCGATTTAACATAAACACCCTCAACTCTTCCACCATCACAATCTCTCGGTTTATATATACATATATATATATATTTTTTTTGTTTCGTTTTTCTATTTTTCGACTAAATCTCTGTAATATTCGCTCGCGGCACTTTTGAAACTACCTGTCGCTGCGCAGGTAGTTTTTGATTTAATATTAACACCCTTAATTCGTCCAACACCAAGACTCAACAAGTCTCTTGTTTTTGATCATTTTTTTTTTTCATTTTTCAATTTTTCGACTAAATCCCTGTAATATGCGCTCACGGTACTTTTGAAACTTCCTGCCGTTGCGCGAGTACTTTCCGATTTAACATAAACACCCTTAATTCATCCAACACCAAAATTTCTTGTTTTTTATCTTTTGTTTTTCATTTTTCTATTTTTCGACAAAAACTCTGTATTATTCCCTCGCGCCTCTTTTAAAACTACCGTCCGGTGCACATGCCCGCGACTGTCCCGCGCGCATGCTCGCGCCCCCAACGATTTCCGAATTCGAGGGAATATCCGCGTGTTTGCGTTTGTCGGATTGTCACGCAACGCCGAAATACTCGCGGTGCATTGTTGGTAGAGGGTTGCGCGCTCTTCGCTCTCGACCCTCCCCCCAAAAGAGGATTGGTGATGGGGAGGGGGGGGGTGAGGGGAGTGGGGAGGGTTTGTCTGTGTGCCTGGGCCGTGTCGCGGCCCAGAGTGGAGAACACACAGCGACTGCCCGGAGAAGGGAGCGAGTGCTCGGCTCGTTGTTTTTGCGGCCAGATAAGGGCTGTGGTTAATGGCGTGTGGATTTTTCGGTATAGTGGTGGTAACGACGAGCCCGGACGACCGGGAAGCACACAGAGCACCACCGGCGGGCTTCGGCAGTGATTTCGCCGAACTCGAATGCTCGCTGGCTGCTGAAACGGGGGCGCGAAAAAAAACCCCTCCTACCCTAACCGGCGAGAACAACGATATACTCAACTCCCGCCACCGTATTTCCGAGGCTCCATCGGGCTCTACATTAAATTTAGGCGGCAACCCGATCTCTTTCCCTCCGCTAATAATACACAGACTCTCCACCCTCGGGATTTTTTTTCAACCTTCCCGCCCCACGGTGACTCTCGAGCGCACGGTTTTATTTTATCATCAAACCGAACCAAACCCCCCCAAACCAATCGTCGAAAAGCGATCGCAGTCCGATACTCCGGGGCTTTTTTCACCCTCGGCGCTCCGTGACAGGATAAATCGAAAATGGCGCGGCGATGCAGTCAGCGCCTGAGGGGGATTTTTTTTTTAAATGATAGGGAATCGACGATATGACGGTACAATTCATTTTCTCTATTTTCAGGCCTTTTTTGGCACGGGTCGTTGAATCGGGAATCAAACTTGATCGATGAGCTTTGATCAAGATCGGTTTAACTTTTTGTTTTATTTTGATTTTTTGATTTTTTTTTGGAATTAGTAATTTGGGCTGAACGACAATTATTCAATTCCACGAATGTAAGTCCGGAATTCGTGATTAGGAAGAAAAGCGTGCTGTAACAACCGACACGCCGTGCCGGCGCAACGCAGATATCGCAAAATTAATCACAAGACAAATTGAAATTGCTACTGTTACTATGTTATTAGTTTCTTCGATACTGTGAAAATAAACAGTACATTTGATGTACTGAAACTTCATTAAACTTTCATGTAATTTTTTCTGTAAAATAAAAATACCAGATATTAAAATTACAAATCTTGTGCCTGAAATTTACAAAAATGTTCAATACAAAAAAAAAATTACTGTAAAATTGCAACGCCCATGTGTTTGAGCATTGCAGAAACAGTTTCTGTAAAAAAAAGTTTTCGTTCATGTAATTTTTTTACAGTGTACTTTTATTCTCATATTTTCTCATAATTTTATTATCTGATAATTTGATTTCCCTGCAACAACCACATCCCATTATTGACCTGTAGTTAAACTAGGGCATAATGAAATTACCAATACCGATACCCAATATGTGTGTCCACAGGTGACGATATTGTGACGATATTGTGCACGGCGTTTTGATACAGGAAGGTCTTTGCACAGATCGAGCTCGCTGTGGAGCTCGAGACTGCGGAGCTTCCCATACGGTGCTGAAGCGGTAGCAGCAGCTTCCGGGTTTAACACGGTCTGCCGTTGCAATATCGTCACCCGCGGTCACACATATCTGCATTGTGCCGGCACGGCGTCTGTTCTTGGGTCAGTACAAAGTGGACTTTTAGTGTCAGTTTTCCATCGGAGATATCTCCGCGTCCACACAGAGAGAACGATTTAGTATATTTACTAGGTCCTTCTCTCTGTAGGGGAGAACGGGGTAAAATGGGGCAACGGGGCAAAACGGGGTTTTTGGGTAAATCTAAATTTTTCAATCATTTTTGGATCGGACAAGGTGGCAAAACTGGGCAGAAAAGCCTGATGTACCCGACAGGGCGAATTCGGGAATCCAAAAATTATTGGAAAATGAACGTTTTGCCTAAAAACCCGTTTTTCCCGGTTGCCCAATTTTTCCCCGCTCTACCCTATTTGACTACATCGCTTGAGAGTTATTATCGCAATACCATAGTAGTAAGGAACTAGGGGGCCACCTATTGAAAAATCGGCAACTTTCTGCCAAAGCTGGGCAAACACTAAGTACTCGAAGTACGGATTGAAGTACCAAGCACTGAGTCAGTGCCCAGCACTCAGAACTTCAGCAATTTCGTTCTGCCAGTACTCGGCACATCAGTTCTCAAAGTAGCCAACGCTCAGTACTTCAAGTACTTGATACTTCAACAAGTACTTCAAGTAGGGTAGAGCGAGGCAAAATGGGGCAAGGGGGCAAAACGTCATTTTCCAATAATTTTTGGATGCCCGAATTCGCCCTATCAGATACATCAGGCTTTTCTGCCCAGTTTTCCCACTTTGTCCGATCCAAAAATGATTGGAAAATTTAGTTTTGCCCAAAAACCCCGTTTTGCCCCGTTGCCCAATTTTGCCCCGCTCTCCCCTACTTGATACTTCGAGTACTTGATAATTCGAGTACTTGATACTTCGAGTACTTAATACTTCAACAAGTACTTCAAGTACTTGATACTTCAACAAGTACTTCAAGTACTTAGGCTATTTGTCCGGCTTTGGTTTC
>JAPYZD010005972.1:4653-15924 GCA_030522725.1 Ichneumoninae sp. B BG-2022a | reverse complement strand
TGTTGCACAATTTTTTTTTTCAGTAATTTGTTATGAACATTCTGAAATTATTATTATGCACAAACAATCTTTTCAGCACCTTTTATATGCTAGAGTTTTTTCAGATTTTTTTTCTCATCGAGAAGTGTTTGTAATCTTTGTCTTTATCTCTCGAACTTGGGCGGCGTCAGTCATTGTGCTAGTACTACCTTAATTGCTACGCGGTTTCGTCCTCGACGTTTAACTTGCCTTGTAATGCGAGGCTACGTAGAGCGCCACGAGTCTCTGCAAGAACAGCTCGGAGGCTTTGTGGTACGAGAAGAGTGTGTCTCTGTTTATGTAGTAGAGCTGGCACGTGTCCGGTGGCGGACAACCGGAGAGGATCGGCGCGTGGGTCATGGCGTCGAGACAGAGCAAGTTGGTGAGCCATTCCTCGACGTTGTCGCCGGGCTTGTAACGAATCGACTCCTCCAGAGTGAGCTCGTACAACTGACGACCGAGCACCGATTTCTCCGACTTGGCCTTGTCGTTCTTGTTGCTGTTGGGAGCGACGGTTTGGGTTCGGAGTTGCTGCAGCAACTTGAGCGACAGCGAACGTCCGGTGCCCTCGTAGCCGTTTATCGTCGACGAGAGAAACACCAGATAAGGACCGAGCATGGCCTTCACGTAGGGCAGCGGGATTGCGGCCGCCTCGTCAATCACGAGTAGCTCCGCCTGACTCAGCTTGTGCACGTCCGTCGGGTGGATGTACTGGATCGTCTGTCTGTGGTCGCGAAAGACGTTCACCCGGACGGTGGCCTTGTTGAACTCGGGATTCGTCGATTGAACGAGACCGTAGTCCAGATGTTCCTGGTACGCAAGCGCGTCAAATCCTGCAAAATTGAAGCGTTTTGAAAATATGGAAAGTATTTTATCGATATAATTAGATATAGTTTAATTTTAAGTTCATGTTGGTTATTCGCATTGTTCAATTTTATAGTATTTTATAGACGGCACTTTGTTTGTCAGTCGCAGTTGTATGTTTTGGGCACGATGTCCTTAGGAGGCTTGCCCCAGGACACGAATAAAACAACGCTATTCTATTCTATACTAACATTAAAAAATATTTATGAAGTGTTTTTAAACAATTTTGAAAATAATTTCTGTTCGCTCATAAATTTTACATTGAAAAGTTTCGGAAATGTTTCGCTTCAATGCCCACAAACGGCCACGATACTTTTCATGTTAATTTTACAAAAAAAATCTTGGCCAGTTTTTACGACTATAATTGTGGACGTTCGTGGACAAAAAAGGTTTGTTAAATGTACAAATATTTTTACTGAGTAAGCCCGAAAGTGGGACGGTTGCCGATAAAGGAAAAAAATTGTACTTAAGACCCGTCGCAAATGACCATAATAGATGATGAGACGTCAAATAAAGTAAAAAAAAATATGCCGCTGATCAATCGAACTTGCCTTTGAAGACGAATTCGAACAGGGTGTTCAAATTTTCCGGACTCGGACTGGAAATGTAAATGTTGGAGTATCCGAACGCCACCGCTCCGGCGATAGCGAGACCGAGGGTCGCCGATTTTCCGCGTCCTCTCGACGCGGTCAGCGAAACCGTCGATCTCAAGCTTTTCTCCGATATCGTCTCGACGAATTTCAGAAGAGCCTTCGCCTGATCGACGGTCTTGCAGCAATTCACGAGCGATGACACCGGCTGCGTGTCCTTGAAACTCTCCTTCAGGGCATCCAGCTCGACCTGCTCCTCCGACGACGCCGCCACTTTCGGCAGTGCCTCGATCTTCAAGTTCTGCGAAGATATCGGCAAAACGCGCAACTGATCGTCCACGACGAGACAGCGATCGCACGAGGCCAGCGAGAGCAAAAATCTTTCGTTGAATCTCCCAACTATGTCCTGGAAAAATTTAATAAGTATGTAAGTATGTAAGTAAATCGAAAAATGTTGGATCGATTGCCGATCATCGTACACAAGAATCCACCGATAGACATTCTATAGTAAAAATCTTATTATCATTTCGATCCGATGATTTATTTGTGAGATAACGTAGAGCAAAGAAATACTTCCGGCATTTTAGAGTATAACTACTTGGTAGCGTCCTTCGCTCGCTGAATTTTTTTTTTTTAAGTACTTGGCGTCGAGGCCCTACCACGTCTCTTGATGTAAGTATGTAAGTATGTAAGTACATAAGTATAATAATAATTATTATAATAAATTTATTGGATGCTTATGTATTTCCTTGCACGGTGGCAATGGAAATATTTTACCTGGTGGGCTTCCGTGCGGAAGCGTTGATGTACGTCCATGCTCATTGTGTACAATTGCTTTAATGAATTGACCGACTGCAGGAGAAGTACGATGACCCCACCGCCTTCCACGGTTTCTATGGTACGAGCCAGCAGATTAGGTGTGAGAGCTTCAAAATCCTGTGGAATAACAGACATGGTTTCTAAAATAAGCATTTTACACACCCACAAAAATTTGAAAATAAAAATCATGAGAGTACTGTCGATTGGTAAATTATAAATTACAGGATGCATCGGAGAGTAGAAAAAAAAAGAAGCATCTGGATCTTGGTGTAGACGAGGTACGGAGTTCCTCGTCTACACCAAGATACTCAAACAAAAAAAAAAATTGACATTTTCACAAAACCCTTGACCTAATTACCTGAAGAACGCACATGCCGTACGTGTTTCCGAGGATCTTGTGCGTCTCATTGTAGTAACAGTAGCGTATGTTAGTAGAAACGACGAAAAGCTCAAAAGGATCGTCCTCGTTTACGTCCAACTTGCCGCCTTTAACTTTCTTCTGTATGGACTTTATGCGTTTCTTCCGGTGACTGCTAAATCCCAGCTCCTTCTTGTAACACCACAGCACCGAGGGTCTCGCTTTAACGACGGACTTCGACAACATGTGATGGAGAAGCACAACCTGCGACATTGAGATATCCATATATTTTGTTCCATTTTTAAAAATAATAATAACTAAATTTCCCAGGACTGATAATTGTAGATAATTGCACCATTTGAACCAAATTGCAGATGGTATTTATGTATGAGTAGTAAGCGTGACTCCAATAATATCCGAGCTAAGTCAAAAGTTGATTGTAGCACAAGCAAAATCTTTTAGTAATTATCAGTAAAAAAAAAAAAAATCTTTTAATATGTATACGAATATATGTGAGTTATAGGACACATTTATACGTTTATATTTTGATAATTATTCAAGGAGAAATCCTTCGATAAATAAGCAAATAAACAAAATAAACAAAGTAAGATCGCGTCGGCGATTATTCGTTAGGTTGGAATTACCTGATCTCTCGCTTTCTCCCCGATAACGACGAACATCGTTCTGTGTCCCGCGACAACGCCATTCTCGATTAAAACACGTATGCGATTGTCAATCTTTTTGCGAACCATTGCGGAGCTTTCCAACGACTAACCGCGAGACGGTCGTGCGCGGTTTAACGATCAGGTTAGGAAACGAGGGGCTGCACGTGGACGACGAGAGACGAGACGGCTTCTCATTGGTCCATCGACTTCCGACCGAGGTTCGCGCGTTCGCCGAGTCGCGGCGCTCCGAGAGAGCGCAGCTCGGTACCGAATGGAGCAATATAAATAAAAAAATGTCTGTCAAACGACAGGACACGAGTCCGCTATTCTAGCTTTAAGAGTTAAATAAAAATGACTACGGTGCGTGGTATAGAGATTTCGGGGAGTTTCTGGTTCGACATAGTTTTACGGATCGTTCTAGCAGTGTTGTTTGTGTAAGTCGAATTATCTCTCTCTCATATTATTCGCCTCCACGTACAGACGACGGTCACACGATTGACGTCACCAGTATTTTGACGCAAGGTCCTTTCGATGTTTCAGGAAGCTGGAAAGCGCTGAACCCTTCAACCGAAAAATTCATCAAGATGAATTGTGGTTGTACAGAAATCCCCCCACGGAATCTTACGTTCCGACGACGATACTATGGGTAGATATACGATTTGCCAAATCTGATGAAATTTTCCAAAATTTTATGAAATTTACGAAAGTTTACGAATTTTTATGAAATTTACGAAATTTTACGAACTTTTATTAAATTTACGAAATTTTACGAATTTTTATGAAATTTAAGAAGTTTTACGAATTTTTATGAAATCTATGAAATTTTCAGAATTTTTAGGAAATTTATGAAATTTTATGAGATTTACAAAATGTTATCAGATTTACAAAATTTTATGAAATTTACGAAAATTTTATCTCGTGCAGGTGTTTGTGTAATTGGAAATTTTATTGGTGCTGTGTATGTTTCAGCCGCTGGTATTCATCACACCCATCGTAGTCATTTTTCTTACATTCCTTACTAATAGAGACAAGATTGATTTTTATCAGGCCACACTGGCCGCGAGTCTAGCCTTGGGCTTCAACGGCGTACTCACAGACGTTGTAAAACTCATCGTAGGTACGTGCAGATGCAAAGAAGAAGAATCAGCTTGTCATACAGGCTACAGAAATGTGCAACGGTTGTAATACTTTCAGGCAGACCGAGACCTGACTTTTACTGGAGGTGCTTTCCGGATGGAAGAGGAAACACAGAATTTCAATGCACAGGCAATCCGAGCATTGTGAAGGATGGAAGAAAGTCATTCCCTAGCGGACACTCTTCTTGTGAGATTAAAAAAAAATTATTAGGGATGTGTGAATAATCAAAATATTGAATTAAATATTCAAATATTTCGAACAATTCGAACAACAAAGTGTACAAACCATATGCAAATTCCGAGCTGGGCAAAATACTCAAATTACAAAATACTTTTTGTACTTAAAATACATTTATAGGTACAAAAAGTATTTTGTATTTTAAATACAGATAATATTTAATATTTTGAATATTTTCGAGTACTTTGCCCAGCTCTGCAATTATCCCCAATATTTGAATAATTCGTATTTTATTCATAAATATTCGTATTCATAAATAGTTCGTATTATTCAAATTTTCGAATTTTCGCACATCTCTAAAATCATAATAAAATTTTTTTTATCGATATCAATATAATTTTCGTTGCAGTCGCATTCGCGAGCTTCGGCTTCGTCGCCCTGTACTCCGCCGGTAAGTTGCACACGTTCAGCCTGGCGGGTAAGGGACAGTCCTGGAAATTGTGCATTTTTCTATTCACAATGGGCACCGCACTCGCGATTGCCCTCAGTCGAACTTGCGACTACCATCACCATTGGCAAGGTAGGAAACAATCGAATCAGAACAATCGAACAATTGAATCATCACCTTAAGGGAAAGTGAAAGTCATGTGACGGGTCCAAGAGTGTGAGAGAGATAATTGGAATTTTCAAATTAACTTTATTCAATGGTGCTAATTTTTTTGAGAAAAAAATGAATTCAGACCGGATGCGAACCGTGTGCATCCGACTCGAATTTGCTTTTTCCTAAAAAAAAAACCCTTGAGAAAAGTTCATTATAGTTTTCATTACCGACCGATTTCACTTCCCCTTAAGTTATCCGCTATACAAGAATCTCTCTACTTTACCCACCACAAAACGAACATTCTGTGTAAACACTAAATTAACATTGCAGATGTGGCGGTAGGATCGGCGATCGGATTTTCCATAACTTACCTGTGCTACAGGCATTACTACCCGTCTCTGGATTCGCAGCTCTGTCACAAGCCCTACGCGAGTATCGTTCGACAGGTCGATCTGCACGACAGAGAGATAAAATCTGTCAAAGAGGAGCAAATAAAGTGGATTTGAACATTCCCTGTTGACCAAGCACAATTCAGTCTCGATTATCCACGAGAGACGTGTATCAATAAAGATTGTTGCGTTTATTTATTAAAACACTGTCCATGTCGAATTCAAACATTCATCAGCGTAAAGTCTCTGAATTTGACTCGAACGAGCGGTCAATTTTTTTGGAATTTTGTTCGAGCCAGCAGATTTCGTAAACGACCGCCACGCCGTTGATTGGCTAATAAAAAGCGCGTCGGCCATTTCCGTTCCGCGAGTTCCGTCGCCGGGTCGCCAGAGCCTTTCAGTGTCGTCGAACGTTGATAGACGAGGTTTTCGCTTCCTCTATCTCCCTCTCTTGTCGCTCTCGAAGCCGATTCTGAGTTTAGAGAAAAACTGCTCGAGACAGTAAAATGTGTTCTTTCGCAAGAAACATTTGACACTCGTGCAAGGTTAATTGTCATGCGTAACGTTATTTCTTGTACGCGAAATAAAAATCGCGTGTGGCCTCCGGCCTATCCGCTGATCGCGCCAATCATAGATGCGGACATCAGTAAGAGTGAAAGAGGCTGCGCATTTGGCTATAGCCTTCTCGTGAGAACACGTGCCCCTTCTATTTTATAGTTTTTAACATTTTTTTTCACCATGCGGATGACAAGAGAACCGTAGGGACATTTGGCCGACCGGTTAGGTCGCGTTTTAGCTTAAAAATTATGTTATAGGCTAAATTACCCTACGCGTACACGACTCAAAACTATAATGCAATTATATTATGGATCAATGTGCGACCCATTCTAATGCTTAGGTGAAAATTTACCAGACTTTTCTGCAAAATTGATTACCCTTAATTTCACCCTGTGCAGTAATAGAATTATTTGAACACTGGATCAATGATTCTTTGAAAGTGTTGCTAATTTAGCTCGCCTTGCATTTGCAGTTACCATGCGAGTCTGAGGATCTTATTGGCCGCTGAATGTACAATTATTACCGTTACATTGCACCGATGTTCTTGGCGAACTTATAGAGTTTGCGCCGTCCGTTTTGATCAGGTTTGACGGATCTTATACCACTACAATAATATTGCCAGTCTACCAACTATAAATAAAAAATATGAAAACAACAAAATATTAAAACGGAAATAAATAATTCATCAAAAAATAAATGTATTAATGCGTCTCTTATTACTACTCATATAGCACGGAAATATTTTTCAAGGGTTTCAAAAATATTTCAAAATACTTCGTGCTATATGGCTAAACTATATTTATATTTAAATATATTATATATATGTATATTAAATATATTATTAAATATTAATTTACATTCAAATAAAAACATGATTGAAAAAACGAACAGATAATGTCTAAAAGATTTAGCTTCTACCGAAATCTCCTTTCGACTCGTGTCTATATCCTCAAAAAAAGTTACCGAAGGTTCCTATCTTTGCGACCGAAACTCCGTTTCAAAATAATAGCGCTTAAAGCTGCGCGTCTCTACGGCATTACGGTTGGCTTGCGAAATCGCATCGCATTTCCCTTCGCTCTTTCCCTCTCTCCCACCCGCGTGCAGCCACACAGGTACTCGGCGACTGCCAACCGCTGCTCCTACCACTACATCCACAAAGTACACGTCGCTCTCGTACTCGACGGATCCGAGTCTCCGCGAGTACCAACGCCCACAAAATCTCGCTGCTTAGATGACTTTGTTTCGTCGTCGTCGCGGCTTCCTCGTTCTCGTTTCCTCCCGTCGGCCGATTCGATCGAGCGACCCTCGCCGCCCGCGCCTCTAGGACTGTGAACAAAAATTCTAACGGTGTCTCTTTAATGGCGAAGGTCCGCAAGCGTCGTCCCTCGTCATCGCGCTGAGGGGAGAACGTACATCGCGGGTACGGCGAGAGAACGCCGCGCGCTCGCGGCAGTGCTCTGTTTATGTGCGCGCTTACGTGTGTGGGAGAGAAAGAGCCTCGGTGTGCTCTCGACTCGTCTCTCTCTCGCTCACACGCTCTCGTTTCGACGATTTTTTTCTCATATTTTTATCATTCATTTTCCATCGACGATTCTTTCATTTCGCTCGAGCGGGGCTTTCGGTCGAGCGAGGCGGTAACGTTGGACGAGGAAGAGTCGCGCACCTAGGGCCGACGCGTGTGACTTCTGCATCGCGATCCGCCCGTCTGAATCCGGAGTGTCTCTGTGGAAAAGGCGTTGAAAGAAGGAGAAAGGAAGGGAGAGGGACGGAGAGAGCGAGCCGGAGGGACGGAGACGGAGAGTAAGCGAAGAAAGACCGAGGCAACGGTACGTGTGCGCAGAGAGACGGAGGCACACACGGGGCGATACCGAACAACCGTCACCCCCGTCGCGAGGACACGGCGATGATCAACATGGAGACGGACAGAATAATCGAGGACACAAACACCAATATTCAGGTGAGAGGCGGATTATTCGTAGGTTTTGTGTTCTCTTATTTATTTTTTTTTTGTTTTTTTTTTTCTCTCGTCATCGTCGTTCGTCGCCTCTGCGTATCCCCGTTACCCGCCATCTTATGTCTGGCTCGGAGGGACGATCGGATTTTCCTCGGAATCTGTAAAAACTGAGCGGCCATCCGAGTCCCGGACCTGCGGGCCGAAGGCGCAGGGCCGAAGGCGAAACGTCGCGCTCGCGCGGCTCGCGAAATTGTCAAAGTCCTCGAGAAACTTTTGCGCTCTCTTGAGGTTATGAACCCTCGATAGTGAGGGAGCCCCTCGATGACTGTGTGAGTGCCCCGTTGCGCGCCTGGCGTGTGTGTGTGAGCGCGTTGTGCGCCCGCGCATCCGTGCCCCAAGTCACCGCGATTGTCGAACCCATTCGGCAATTATTTGTTATCGGATAAAAGGCACCCGATTATCAACGGCCATTTAATTTCCATCCCTTCGGGATCTCCGAGCGCGGTGTCTTTCGTCGGTTTGGCCCTCCGACACGCGTCCGACAGTGCGCATGCTCCGCGTGGGCAATACAGTGGGGAAAAAAAAACATCGTCGAACGGTGGAAAAAATAAATACAAAAAAATTTAGCGTCGCAAGAATAAGATCTTCGCAATCGACGTAAAGCAAATCGACCAACGATCCTCAGCGTTCCCTACACAGTAAAATAGGCATCGATGTTTCTTGTCCACTAAAGCACACTGTTCTTTGGATGTTAATTATACCAAAAAAATGTTGTCCATTTTACAAAAATATCTGTTGATTGTACGAACATTTTTTTTGTGGAATCAATAACAACCCAGATAGACAAGCACCATGAAAAGTGTCAATATTGGCGCGATATTTGCGACATGTGCGCCACATGTCGCAATTATTGCGCCAACTGCTACTTTTCGTGCTGCTTGTCTATCGCGGAATAACTGTGCAGGTTTGTGGACAAAAAAGTTTCTTAAATATACAAATCTTTGTACTGTGTAACTGGCCGAGATTGGACCGAAAGCTTGACAATCTTGTTCAATGGACTCTCGTTTGTCTCGAAACATTACCGGTGTCCACGCAACCCTCTTTATAAATAGAAAACTCTAGGTGTGTGTCGACGACGCAGCGTAAGTTCCGTATCGAACCTTAAAACAAAAATTCATAGCCGTTCTCAAGTTATGAGTTTCAATTTTTCGGATCTGGCACACACGCAAACACATCCAGAAATTTTTTTCTAAACATGATTTTCCAATGTTTTGGACCATTCCGAACGCATTTTCATTACGATCTCGATATAATTTTTTTTCCTGCAAATAAAGCTTCCTCCATGAGGAAGCGAAAGGGGCTCCTCGTGCGCATTGCAGTCGAGATGCGATCGGTACGCCGTCGGTCTGTTGCCGATCGAACTGTTACCAACGCCGTCGCAATTTTGCGTTCCGACCGAGAACTCTCCGAACCTTGTTTTTTTTTCTTTATTTTTCTTTCCGCTCTCCGATCGGCACAAGATACGCGTAACTGATAAACCATTGTGCGACGCTGAGCGCCAGGGACGGGAAGAAACGATACGACACGTTATTGTTTCTATCGCAATGGTGGAAGATCGAGCGCGCGGACTCCTCCGGTCGACTCTGCCAGAGGCCACGTAGAAGCGGTTTACTACATAATCAATGTTTTCGCTCCTCCCGCGGTTCGGTCTCTCTCCCGCGCTCGCGGTGCCAACCCCGTTCGGCGTCGTCGCTCGTTGCGCCCTGTGTCCCTACGGCCTCGCACACGAGCGCACGACCGACCCGAGGCACACCGACGCTGATCCATACCAACGGCCGAAAGGACGCGCGCGCGCGCGCGCGCAATCTCCGTCCGTTAGCTTCGCGAAGTAGGCCAGCTATTGAAATCGCGCCACGCTTGTAACATTTATCGTCCGTGTAAATTTTTAGTTAAAGCTGATTTTTAGAATCCAAGTGCACGGAGAGCGGTAATGTGTAACGATGAGAGCGCTGGAGTGTGAAAAGACTTGGAGGGAGCGTCGGTTAGGTCCGGCCCAATTGCTCGTTGAGGTGCAACGAGCGGATGAAATATTACTTTTGAGACGGAACCGCCGCTTAGGGTCAGGCGCGCTCGCGGTGACTCTCGGCGGCGTCTCGCACGGTTCGGGTGACGCGGATGATGGTTTTTACGTGACTGCCAATGGAAATGGCCTTAAGGACACACGGTACAGACTCAGTCGGTAACAAATCGCCTTCCCTGTTTTCTCCAAAACTATCGATGCGACGAGCGATAGCAAATTAGGTTTTCATACTTATATCTATTGACTACAAAAACCTTATTTGATTTTGGTCGAAGCATCAACCACCATGCATAAAATAGGGAAAGCGACTTGTTACCGTGCCCTTAAGGACATGCGAAACGACTCGGTCGGTAACCAAAACCTGTAATGAATGCGATTCGGAGACCGTAGACTTTGCGGGAGAAAGCGAAGCATCAGCGGATGTACGATTTAATACCTTGGGCGATGATGCTTCCGTTTTATCCGAAAGGTCAACCGGTTTTATGCACTCATATGTCACGTGGTACGTCTTTCACACGGCCTTAAGGTGAAGTGCAGCGGAGTTGCACATCCTCGGTCGGTAACAAAAACTGCAATTCAAAATTCTCTCAAGAAGACGGTTTTTTAGGGAAAAATACGAGAACGGTAAACTATGCGCAGTTATTGTGCCGTTCACTGTTCTCATCATTTCCCAAAAAATAAACGGCTTGGGAGATTTTTGCACTCTCGCACTCATAGCGGTTACACTTCAACTTAAGGGGATGCTGGACCTTCCTGTTTTATCGATCGAAATAGACGATATCCTAGTTTTCACTATCCGTCGTTACTATGCGATGAGTATGCTTAAAATTTTGCAGGACTGTGTTAAGGAGGTTGGGGCGAGTGGTGTCCATTCCGCCTACATTCGAGAAATTCGTACAAAAATTGCAAACACTTGCCAATGTTATAAAAATCTGAAAAGTTCATACCTATTATAGGCATTGAAAATACTAATTTTACATAATAATAATTTCAAAATGTTATTAACAAATTGTTGAAAAAAAAAAAAATTGTTCATCAAAATATGTGGTAACTCAACTTTT
>JAPYZD010005971.1:0-10247 GCA_030522725.1 Ichneumoninae sp. B BG-2022a | reverse complement strand
ATAATCGGGCAACCAAAGGCAAATAACCAGTATGGTGGTTATTAATGTTAAAATGAACTAATGAAATATATTTTGTCTATTTATTATATATTAAGATGCAAACTGGTGATATTATTCAAATAGTAGAGATATTTTCATAATTTATCAATTTACTGATGTATTTTTAATATTGTATGTAAAAGGGTTTATACCGTAAACTAATAAATAAATAAATAATGTGCTGACCATTTTTTTATTAATTAGGATATTTTCTGTCCCTTTAAACATTTTAAAAGAAACAAGATCCATGCTTCACTATATGGGGATTCGTGCTTTTGAACTGGAAATACTTGCAGCCTCGTGCACGGACAGGCATACGGAAATGGAAAAGTGCTTCTTTTCTATTCCTGGTAGAGTCGTGAATTTACTGGCAAATTGTATCCTTCACTATTTTCACCGGTAAAGTTATCAGTCGCGTTACCACTAATTTCAGTAGCCAATGTGCTGACAATTTTTTTTCTCTCATTACAATGCTTTACCGTGCCTGCTCTGCCTCGTACAGGAGGAGACGGTTGAAAAATGCTTACCACATTGGAACCCGAGTTTGCATTCGAGTTCAGCGAGACACCAGGGTTGTGCCTCATCAGTGGCGATTCCTGCTTGACCGGATGCATGTCCGACTGTGAACTCGTCGGCAGATACATGTTCGGTATTATCCTGAGCGGCATGCCGTTGGGCTGCACGCCGAGCAGAGCGGAATTGTTTTGGCTGTTGTAGTTGGGAATGTTTATGGTCTGCAGACCGGCCTGCTTCTCGCAGAGCTGCATCAGTGTGTTGGGATCCGGCCAGCCGACTATGCTCCCCGGATATTTGCTCTGTTGGCTCGTCTGAATAATAAAAAAATGTATTTTAATGAAAAAATGCTTACAGAAACGATATTTGGGAAGGGGCATAAAAAAAAAAAAGCAGCCCTTCCAAACGAATCTGTCCAAACATCCGCTGTGAGGTAGAAGCAGATACATCAAATTAATTTATTTATTTATTTATTTATTTACAGGGCCAACCCCTCTACCACCTTTTTTAATTTAAAATGAAAGTAAGGAATACGAAAGCGCAGGCTCTACTAAGCGAATGCCATCCATCGGTTCTTAGGTATTTCTTTCTTTTATTTATTAACATATATTTGATTTGTTTTTTTTTTTTTTTTTTTTTCAAATAAGTTTGTCTGCGTTGAATCCAAATCTTCGAGTCCACCAACTCGAACTGGCAAAAAGTGTTTCAACGAAAACCGCAGAAGCGAACTCTATGTACGCGGATGGTGGACGCATAGGATGCGTTACTGGCGTATGTAATCAAAGCGGAATCATCAAATATATTTTTAAATCAAATCAATTTACACATTTCTATGCAATGAACATTATACAGAAGCAGATGTAAGACATGAAGACTTATTTTATTTAAATAAATAAATGATAATAATGTTGCGTGTAAGAAATATACAAAATTTCATATGCCCTGTGTTTACGCTTTGCTACTTTTGACTTCTGCGTAAAGGAGTCGTTCCATCAATAACATTAACAAAATTAACAAAATCGATACATTTTTACGTGATGCTACATTGTATCGAAGCTGATCAATGAGTGGAAACTTAAATTCTGTAAACAGTAATAATCACAAAATTAATAAAAAATATTCCTATTTAAAGAAAATAAAGTTGATGGAATCGAAACACGACCGTTTGATTGTTATGTGTTATGTGTTTATAAGAAAAGTAGTGATCCGCAGTTACCATGAGCGATTGTTTTCCATGATTCATCGCGGCAGCGGCGGTGGTGTAAATAACGTTCTGAGCTTGCTGCATAGCTCCGGTCAAATCGCCACTCGAAACTACACCGGACTTCGGCGTTATCTCGGAGAATTGCGGCAGGACACCGTGTATTCCATTGGCATCGGTGAAATTCATCGTTTCTCCGAAGAAATGAAGAACAAAAAAAAACGAAAGAAAGAAAAAAATATAATAAAAAAAACTCGTTCGGATTGTTGGATCGACGCACCAAAACACTTGCGATTAACCTCGAAAATACAAGTCGCGATCGAACGCGCTCACTCGTCGAGATTCCCGCTGCTCATCGGAGCGACTTCGTCTGTCGCCGAATCGAAGTATCGAAAAAAAATCACATGTTTTTCTCCTCACGGTTTTCCGTAGTCAGGACTACGTCCGAATACTTCGTATCTCGTCGCTCGCTACGCGTTTCATCGCCGCTCGCCACCGTACGAGCGAAAAAAAATTGCACGCTCTATATTCGATTATAAAAGTAACACCGAAAGTGTGCGAAGGGACGGACGCATCGCGACGCGTGCATACGCCGAGCCGAGTACAATGGCAAGGTTGCCCTCCACCAACACAGTCGCACAAACAACGCGCGAGAGACTCCGGAGGCAATATGGCGTCGTTGAAAAATACTACACATGTACACCGTTAATTTTACTACGGGGCGCCAATGCGCCCACAGCGCATTCATGAATGAGCGTCGCGGAAGCGATCGGTACTATTTTTATTTATTTTTTTTTTTTACCACAAAAATGCAAAAGTTTCCGCCACGAGCGCGTTTAATTCCGGAACTTTTTTTATAAGTTCGGACCAGTGAATTCGTCAGGTAAGATATATTGTTGTTGTTTCGATGTGTACCTAGAGAAAGGCGTTGATCAAAGACAATTACCAGTTCGAATTTTGGGCCTAACCGCCCAAGATTATTTTAACGCTTTCCCGCTGTTGCCATAGCAACGCGCCGCCACACACCTTCGCGTGTGTTTATCATCCGATATACAATTTCGGGAGCTCTCGCGACCGGTAAAGGGTTAATCAGCTGATGACAGTTGTCGGGTGCGAGATACGTCAATCAACGGTTTCTCTCGGTTCCTCGACGAAAGGACGCGACTTCCGAATCCATCCGGGAGAATTGTTTACGAATGCACGGTAGGATTCTCGGAAGATTTAATAAAACGATTACGCGAAGGAGGAAGGTTCATTGAATTACACTCTCGCTGTAAACACCAGCGAATAAGTTCCGTGCTTTATTCCATACCATTTTTTATCTTTTTTTATTTCTTTATTAAGTATAGTCGTGTATTTCATGCATATTTTACAACGTAGATCGTCCACTTAAAGAGTATAATTTAGCTACCTATTTACACATTAGGATTTTCCATGGATTGAATAATTTGATTACGCAAAGAAGGAAGGTTCATTAAATTACACTCTCGCTGTAAACTCCAGCGAATAAGTTCCGTGCTTTATTGCATACCATTTTTTTTGTAATTTTTTTATTTATTGATTTATTTATTAAATATAGTCGTTTATTTCATGCATACCTTACAACGTAGATCGTCCCCTTAAAGAGTATCGCTTAGCTACCTATTTACAGATTAGGATTTTCCGTGGATTGAATACATCGATTACGCAAACAAGGAAAGTTCATTGAATTACGCTCTCGCTGTAAACTCCAGCGAATAAGTTCCGTGCTTTATTCCATACCGTTTTTTATTTATTTTAAAAAATTTATTTATTAAGTATAGTCGTTTATTTCATGCATACCGTACAACATAGATTGTCCCCTTAAAGAGTATAACTTAGCTTCCTATTTACACATTAGGATTTTCCATGGATTGAATAAATTGATTACGCAAAGAAGGAAGGTTCATTAAATTACACTCTCGCTGTAAACTCCAGTGAATAAGTTCTGTGCATTATTCCATATAATTTTTTTACTTATTTTTTATTATTTACTATTTATTTATTTCTTTATTAAGTATAGTACTTTATTTCATGCATACCCTACAAAGTAGATAATCACTTTTAAGGGTAACGCTTACCAGTTTACAGTTCAACAGTTCTGATTAAACTTCATACCTTTGCACTTCTCCGTGTTCTGGAAATCGCTTAAATAATAAATAAATATACATGCTTTATTTTTCTCTCAGCCGTACTTATTTAACCAGTTTAGTGACGGAGTCTCCTGTGCTTTGCTATTTCTACACAGTCCAAGTTTACATTTTTTCACCTTCCTTGCCAACTTCTCAAACTCCCTGACATACTTGCATAACATATGTATTTATTTATTAATAATATTATACGATCCACAGGCTCATGGAAGAGTCGTTCGATGCCAGAATCGAGAACCTCCGGAGGCAAAGCCGCACGCTGATCTACCACCTGGAGGAGACTTCCAGGAGAGTCGACAAGGAAGTTTGTCGAATGCGTTCTCAAAGTTCGTAAGTCCTCGGACGAAGGATTCCGTTCACCCAAGGCTCCAACAGAATCGAAGGACTTTGCAGTTCGCAGGATCGTCCGTCGAAGAGCCACGAGTACTGGAGAATGAGAAACGACTCCTGCGGAGTGGGCGGCGTCCTCTGCCCGGACTACTTTCGCTCCAGGGACAGCGAAGTCGAGCGTTGCCCGGGCAGAGCCAAGATCGTAATAACTTCCGGCAAACAAGCCACGCGTAAACCTGCGAGAAAACCTGTGAGGGGATGCTACTGCTTTGCCAGGACCAGAAAGTCTCAAGCAGAGAGGACAGCGAACGAGACTTCTTTCCCCTGCGTGCGCTGCAGAAGCAAATTCGATCTCGTGGAGGTCGATTCCTCCGAGGACGCAGCGCACGACCCTTGCGCTGCTCTGCCTCCCCTGAGCGGAGAGACTCTGCGAAGAGTAGAAAAAATCACCTACTCTCCGACCTCCGAGTTTCTTCGCAGGGTGCAGAATAAAGTATCCCGCCAGAAAAAGAGACCAGACGATCGCTGCGAATACTCGACGAGCTCCTCCTCGTCGCGGGAGCGCTCGGCGCGGATGGCGCGCGACTCCGGCAGAGGCGAATCGACCGGGGAGATTTTTCGTACCCGTTGCCGGTTGGGAAAAAAAATAAGCGGCTCAAAGAGAGGAGAATTTCGATCGCGGAGCGAGACTCGAATACATCGTAGATTCGACGATCGAGGATCGTTGAATGTGTGCGATGAAAATGGAGGATCTAACTCGGGTGGAGGATCGACGTCGTACCGGCGATCGCGCAGATCGAGCAGCGCATGCGCGGTAGATCACCGGCCAACGAGGCGGGACGAAAGCGGCGCCACCGGAAGAGACCGAGAACCGAGGAGGAAGACCGGTTCGTCGGTGAAGAAAAAGTCGGCTCGTTCGGCGGATCGTCCGAACGACGAGGAGCGGAGAAAAAAAAATCCTACGAAGGTCAAGAGAATCGTGCGAACTATTTCGGCTCAGAGTCGATGCTGCGGCGAGGAAAATTCTGGCGTTGCAGCGCGATCGAGAAGGAACGTTGAGAAATCACGAGTCGGCTGCGATTGCGGGACGAGAGAATGTCCCAAGGTCGTCGAGGGTCATCGACCTCGCACCACTTGGCAACTGACGAGGGACACCGATCGGCCGATCGACGGGAGGATCGACGATTCTCGGGACAGAGTGAGCGATCTCAAGAAATTTCGGCAGGACAATTATTTCGAGACTCACGGCTCTGCCCGGAAACTCGTCGATTCGTCGAGGTCCTCAGGCTCGGTCGAGCAGTACGAACTGAATGACAGACTCTTTCCCGAACCGGTCAGGAGGATTCATCGGGACGATATAGTCGTCACGATGCCACCGTGCGCGACCAAGCAGCGAAAACGCATTCACTATTTCCCTCGCAACATCGTTAGTCAGGAGAGGAGCGTCAGCAACACGAATTACAAGAAGAAGAGACGCTCGCAGAGCTGCGGTCTTACCGGTCACGCGGTCGATCTTGGTGTATTCAAAATTCCTCGCGACGTGTCCAACAGTCTCGCTTTGAAGTACCAAAAAGGCGTGGCCGCTTACGACAAATGATATTTGTAAATAATTTTTTTTTCTTTAACTTTGTAATTTCGAACTTGTATTTATTTTCACGCGATTATGAATATTTATAGGGAGAAACACTGCGCGTGCACAATAAACTTTGAGGATCGACGAAACGTGACAAAAAAAGTTTCCCCGATTACTTTGCGATTTAGAAACCCGATTAATCGTCGTCGAGGCGATGGGATTAAAAATATATAATTGGAGAACGTGCTGAAAAAAAGGCGTCCGAAAAAGAGGCGCCCAAATTCTCGAGTACGAATTTTGAAACTTTCATAAAAATTTTCGTTTCAGACATGAAAAATCTCATTAACGAATATAAGCCGCGAGGTTCTCTCACCGGACGGCTCGATCGCTTATCACTGCAGCTAATCCGTCGGGTGTTATCGAAGTTGGGTAATCGAAATCCGAAGCATGCGCGACGCTATGTGCCCGAGGGGCACGTGTGACCGTCCCCGAGATTATGGCCCGACGATAATCGGTTTCGGATATTCGTTCGTTAATTTCTCGTTTTCATCGATAATTATAATTTCTATAATCCAACGTTCTTCAACGCCGAGCTGGAATTAATTTTAACATTCCATATAGTATTTTACTGTACTAGTGTGACAAACGTTTTTCTGAGTTCGAGTTTGTAGTACGAGCCGGAGGCGAATGTTGCAATCACGCCAATTTATAAAAAGTTATTCGCACGGTCATCGTACAAAATTTTACTTCACAAAGTGCAAAAAGTGTTGTCACTGTTGAAAATTTGTATCATTATTTCAGATTTTGCTATGCCTGCACTTGCCAAACGCAGGAGTCTAGGGAGACCTGTCAAGGCAGATAAAAGAGGTTCCACTCC
Organism: Ichneumoninae sp. B BG-2022a; assembly: GCA_030522725.1. NCBI lineage: Eukaryota > Metazoa > Arthropoda > Insecta > Hymenoptera > Ichneumonidae > Ichneumoninae sp. B BG-2022a. Next base: position 3,546 of record JAPYZD010005971.1, on the reverse strand, counting down.
TCTGATAAATACCCGATTTTATAGGGGGCAACGGTAGTCGACTGGCTAGCGTGCTAGACTGGAGTCCCCGTTGTTGCGGGTTCGATTTGCGCCTCAGCCTCTGGGTGTTTTTTCCGTCCCGTCCCGTCCTGTATCTGTCCTGTCCCGTTCCTATACTGTCTAAAAGTCGGATTTTAATTAATCATAATTAATTCTGCAATAATTGCAAGTCACATTTAATTTAATTAAATGTGCAAGTGCGGTTGTACGACCGGCCGAAACGTATCTCAGCGACATCTATACAGAAATATAAAAACACTATAAATGTTGGACGATATGGTTTATTCCCGGTGGCCAGACTGTTTCCTACGTCTCTGTGGATTCAGCCAATTAAGAAGAAAGAAAGAAAAGAACCGGATTTTATATGGGTAGATCTGCTGGAACCGGGCATTTTACATGCCGACGAATCTGCCTCCCCGTGGCGCCCGCCGGGTATGACTTCCGACGATTCGACTTAGAGCGAATCGTTTGAAGCCTAGCTAAATGACTTCGTTTCCCCAGTACGGGTAGGTTCAACTTGCTCGATGGACTCACAAGAGAGAACATCAGGCAGGGTGTTTCTCCAAGCACGCCCTTCGGTGGAAGTTCGCTTGGTGGCTGTTTCGACGAAAGTAGACGGGAAGCTTGTTGCGTCTGCTCTTAGATAGAGCATAGAATGACGTTTTCGTGCCAGATTTCTTATACATTAAATGTCACTGTTGAGAAGCGGGGATTTTACGGTGGCGAAGCGTGCGTAAAACTGCCGTTTTCGTACGGAGTTAAGCAGAAAGTTTTTCGCACGAGTATCGTACAAAATTTTACTTCACAAGGTGCAACAAGTCACTGTTGTCACTGTTGAAAAATGAGGACTTCACGGTAGCGAAGCGTGCGTAAAACTAACGTTTTCGCACGGAATTAAGCAAAGACTATTAATTTCACCGGGTAATTAAGAATGAAAGAATCACTCAGGGACTCAAGTTTATTGCTTTAAGACGCATGGACGAGAGAACTTGTGAAGCATGGACGATAGAACAGATCTTTTCCCTCGACGAATCGAATAATTAATTTAATGGCAATCTTTTTCATCGACCACGATCCCCGACTCGCGATATTAACAAGGCTCTCTATGTACGCTGCGTTACAGCCGCAATATTCTTTTTTCTCCATCCAACCTGTTATTCTACCTCTCGCTTATCAATTACGACCATTAATTATTCTTTCGCCAGAGCTACGATTACACACTTTTTTATTATCATATCGGCTTGAAATTATACGACGTCCAGACTTCGCATAGCCCCATTCCATTGCACTCTCCGGTTCGCGGACGGTTCTAGGACGCGGTTACCTGCATCAGATGCGTTATTGTTCCGTGTTCGACAGGTGTAAACAAAAACTACCGACGACGACAATCGTCATTTTTTAATGATTGTGATTGATTAAATGTTCTACATAAAAATAATCACAATTATCCTCGTCCGTGGGGATTCACCTGTTTTTTTAAAAAATTAAAAATTAAGTAAATCCCCGCCGGCGAGGATAATTGTGATTCTATTTATATAGAAAATTGAATAAACTGTTGGATCGTCGGTGCAGAAGGAATCGATTATCGTCACAATACTTCTGTTTGTAAAATTGTAAAATAGTTCCATTCGTTTTTGTGTCTCCGCAGAATGCAATCTCACGGATCGCCGCAAAATGATTTTCGAACAGATGTAAAAATCTCGTTTCACTTCTGCAATTAGATTGGGTCCATGAATCTAATGGGAGCAGTCCATCCTGGTCTGTCATTACGAACCCCGCCGGCCATTATTTAATTCATTTTTTTTTCTCACGACTGTTCGCTCAAGCTCAAGGAATCCCGGAGAGAAGGCCCGAGACGGAATCCTCGCGGTCGGCCGGTTCGCCGTTTAAAACTTTGAGACTCTCGTTCGCTCGGACCGTCATATGATTCATGCTGACATTAGACTTTATAATTCCACTCCTCAGTGTTTCACGCGAGTATTACATTTCAAACGATACACGGTGGAGCTGAACGTTTAAAATAACTTGGCGTATTCAAAGAAAAAAAAAACATTTTTTAAATCCATTGGACTCATTTCTGCCGATCAGCGTGTTATTGATTAAATACAAAATCGATATCGAAGCCAAGGCTCAGGTCGCCTTTTAATGCAAGTAAATTATCATTATTATTATTATTATTATTATTATTATTATTTATTTATTTCACGGGATAAACCTTTTTACAATATTTAAAAATAGTACTTTTTTCTGTATATATCATTTGTTTACTGAAATACAATAAAATATAAATCTTTTGTTCTAATTCACTACATTTTGGCTCCGATTTACCAACAACGTAGGACTTGTGCTGACACTGCTGAGTTGAAGGCTTCTAGGGAGTCGCCGAAATTTGGTGCAACTGGTAGGCTGTTTGCTAGGTGCATAATTCGAAATATCGCTGATCTTGATGCGAAGTAGCTTCTCACAGCATATTATTATTATTATTATTATTATTATTATTATTTATTATTATTATTATTATTATTATTATTATTATTATTATTATTATTATTATTATTATTATTATTATTATTATTATTATTATTATTATTATTATCATCATATTTCATCAACCTGACGCGGTTAAGCGAGACTCGATTTTCGCCTCTCTCTCCGATGGGTGCGTAACTTTTTTCCGCACACAGGGAATTACAGATTTATGTGCAAATACTCTCTGTTCGCCGTCCGTTAACTAATGACTAGGTCATCAGCGCGATAAATAATTTCCGAGAAGGACGACAGCGTGAGATGAATCTCTGGAAACTATTATAGTGAAGATTTTTATGAAGTCGATCTTGGCGATTTTCATTATTATTGTTTACCTCCAGGGAAGGCTTTAGCCAATGATACGAGAATGTCACACATTCTCGTATCATTGGCTAACGAGCGACGCCGAGAATTCCTCCCGATAAACGTGTCATCGAAATGTCTCCAATGGTGCGCGAACAGCTACGAAAGATTTTGCGTCGGCGTCTACGGTGGAAACAAACAAATCTACATTATTCACGTCTATCTTATTTTTGAAGGGTTCAAAAATATTTTGTTGAAATGTTGAAAAGTATTTGTGAACTGTTTTAAAACCATTTTGAAAAACTGTTTTTATCCACTCGTAAATTTTACATTGAAACGTTTCAGAAATGTTTCGGTGAAAAATGAAAGTAAAATATTTTTTAACATTTTATCACTGAGGTAAAAGACCCAGTGTGTAACACTACTAAGCAGCTCTCTCACTTATAGGGATAAAGAAGGATCAAGAGTGGTAATTTCTGCCCCCCCCCCCCCCAACGCGCGCTACACGTTGGCTGCATATCAAACGGTGGGGGAACCGACTATGTTAGTAATTATTATTTTTTTAAAGAGATTGTTTTAATAAATATATTTTCTGAACGAGAAAACCCATTTTAAGGACTTGGCGTACCATTTTTACTTTTTTGAGAAAAAGTATTTTGTGTTTGATTTCACCTATTT
>JAPYZD010005968.1:0-16889 GCA_030522725.1 Ichneumoninae sp. B BG-2022a | reverse complement strand
TCAGTACCTTTAGTATACATGATTTTTTTCAGATTTTTACACCATTAAGAAGTACTTGCAATTTTCTCTTATTGTTGTCGAACTTATGCGAAGTCAGCGTGCAGCGAGACTCCCTCCTTAATATCGTAGGGAACGCTCTGAAACCTACCCTGATACGGAGAGCGCCGTGTGGATTCGTCGAGTTTTCCGGCAAACGGGACACAATCCCTTGTAGTTTCTGGCGAGTGCCGGTACGGCAGGAGCCGGTGGTGCCGGTAGTGTCGTCAGATTCGTATAATAATTTTCTTGATTCCACCATTGTAAGAATTGCAGAAAAAAGGCTCCGAGTTCGATGGATCGCGTCAACGTTCTCTGGAGCAATTGCACGCCGTCACCGGTGTGAAAGGATCCGTCCCTGAACTTTCTCAGAAGTTCCGGGATAGACACGATCTCTTCCGGTCTGGAGTACGTCAACGTTGTCGACAGCAACTGATAGATCGGCCCTGGATACTCTGTGCGTCCGCACATGTAGAGAATGTGGTAGACGAGAGCCGAAGTCTCGCGGATGTAGTGGTAGATTGTCAGAGCCCTGACGAAACATGATCGCAGACTTCTTTCCCAATGCTGCAAATGATCATAAGATCGATTATATTAAAAATTAAAAAATTTTAATTATAATAAAAAATTAAAAATCTATTAAGGCCATGTGAAAGATGTATCAGCTGACTTATCAGTTCGAAATATATGCATTTTTCGAATCAATACCATTTGGAACCGTTTGACGTTTCGGATAAAACGGAAGAGTCATCGGACACTTATTAAATTGCTATCCGCTAATGCTTTGCTTTTTCCCGAAAAGTCTACAGTATCTGAATCGCATTCATTACAGATTTTGGTTACCGACTGAGTCGTTTCACATGTTTTTAAGGCGAGGTGAAAGAGACTCGGTCGGTAACAAAAACTGTAATGAATGGCATTCGAAGATGGTAGACATTTCGCGAAAAAGCAAAGTATTAGCGGATGTACAATTCAATACCGCGTCCGATGATACTTCGCTTTTACCCCAAATATCAAACATTCTTACATGGCATTGATTCGAAAAATGCAGCTATCTCTCTTGCACTTTATGTCACGTGGCACATGTTTCACCTCGCCTTAATACTCTACTGTATTAATATTCTACTGTATCAATACTCGACTATATTAATATACGTCTGTATTAATACTTATGAACGTTTTTGCAAAATGTTGCAAAAACACTAGTTCTTCGTATTCGGCCGCTTAGCATATCAATAATTTGTATTAATAATTGACTATATTAACATTCGATCGTACAAAAACAAATACAAAAACTATGCTTGCCGTTTTTGGAACACGACCGTCGATCTCGTCGAGTTTGTACTTTTCAGCCTTTGCCCTCAGATAAGGGTACGCAACGAGCAGTATAACGGCCAATTTCTCTTGCCTCCATGACATACGTCCCTTGCCTGCATTGCCCGCCAGCGACAACCGTTTAAGCCCGTAAAATGACTCGGAAAACGACGCGCCTGAAACACGCATTCCGTTAAAACCGCTGTTTCATTCTCTCTCCAAAAAAAAGAACTCGTCAATCTACCGTATTTCTTGAGGTAGAAATTCTGCAAGCAACCGTGGAATAAAAAATACGCCTCGTCCGACCACTTAACAGCCCATCCGTACCTCACGGGATTGCATGTAGCTAAAAACTGAAATAACCATTAAGTGTCGCCTTACAAAAGTATGACGGATTTCTCGTACGGCCAATCCATTCGCGCATACGTGAAAGATCTTCCTGAAGGCCGGTTCTAGGGTCGTCGCCAGAGATTCCTGTGCAACAATCTCAAATATAGTAGGCTTCCCGTAAGCCGTTCCCGTCAAGTGCGCTCCTCTCTCGGCCATAATCGACGCGTGAATTCTACGTTCGAATGGTAAAAAAACATAATCTCTTCGAGAGGTAAGACAGAGATCGAAGGTCCATCGCGATTCGCGCAGACGACAAGGTTACGAACGCTTACTGGCCTATGTAAAAAACACATCGCTTAGCACTCACGACTCGGGTCACCGGTAAATCATTTTTTCTTCCGAACCTTAACGAATTATCTTACCGAAGTCTGTACAAATTTCGGAACAACGTTACTTGCTGATACATCCGTCGAACTTGTTCTATGTCGCGTGCAGAAGTGAATATGAAAGAAATGGTAAAACCAAAGTAAAACGATGAAGATTCACGCACACAAAACTGCGTAGGGAACACAACGGGCCGTGTCCGCACACAACCGTGATTGGCCGATGCTCGCAATTGGTGTCCGACCGGCTCGTCCGTGTGCACACGTTGTTTTATGCGCGAGCTCTGACAGCGGAGAGCGCCGATCAGCGGATACTCCGATCGGCTCCGATCAGCTGTTCGATTCGAGGTTATGCACAGTTTTTATTCAACGCGACGTCGCACCGCACACTGACGCGCTCCACACGAAAAATGGAACTGTGCAAGTGCCTCTGCAAACAATTCGTACGACCTAGCAGAATCCTCCGAGGACGCCGATTAAGCACGACTGCACTGCGAGACAATCGCACGGAGAGTGCGGGGGCGAAGAATGAAGAGGATGGGGAAAAAACTACGCACTTTGGTTTCAAAACTATCAGGGAGAGTGAAAAGGAGAAGGAAGGTTCGTGGGAACCAAAAAAAAATCTACATCTTGATGATTTTAATCGACAAAATTTTATTGATTTGCAGTTCGAACGGTATTCGAGAACGTCGCGGATTCTTACGATGTTATGAACGACGCGATGAGTCTGGGTATTCATCGCGTGTGGAAGGACATTTTCGTTCAGGAATTGGGACCCACTCACGGCTGCCGCTTATTGGACGCGGCCGGCGGCACCGGAGACATTACTTTTCGGTATCTAAATTACCTCAACAATTTGCCGAATCCAAAAGGCGTTCGCAGTCACGTTACCGTCTCTGACATCAATCAAAACATGCTCGATGTCGGTAAAGTCAGAGCGCAGAGGCAGGGATACACCGTCGAGAACGGCTACGACATTGCCTGGCTTCAGGGAGACGCTGAGAAGCTTCCCTGTTCCGACGAATCTTTCACCGCTTACACGATAGCGTTTGGCATCAGAAACGTTACTCATATAGACAAGGTATTATTCTGAAGTTGCCAGATATGTACAAAAATGATAAAACGTAAATTCAAATTTTATTTTTATGACATGATTAAAAATTTTTTGTACGGTTTAAACAAAAAAATTTTTGTACGTTGCCGTGAAACGCGAGATTCAGGGAAAATTTCGAACCCTTCTCGATGGGATAAAAATTGTTTTTGGGAAATAATAATTCCAATTTGTTATTATCAGATTGAAGATGAATATCATTATTCAACAAATTACTCGGCAACTTAACTATTTTCCTCCACAAAAATAATTCGTTAATTTTTTTGAAAACATATGAATTTTTTCGGAATTTTTTGTAATCTTTGAAAATTGCGTTCTTTCACAGCTTGAACATAGAAAAAACGCGTTTACAAAGATTACAAAAAATTCTGAAAATATTAATACGTATTCAGAGAAACGAATGATTTTTATGGAAAAACATTGTTAATTTGCCGGGTAATTTGTTGAACAATTATTTCTATCGTTAACATGTCTATAACATTTTGGAATTGTTATCACATAAAAACAGTATTTGCAGTCCCATATGGTTGATTTTTTTCAGATTTTTATCCCATCGAGAAATGTTTGAATTTTTCTCTGAAGCCCACGTTACGCTGGACTGTACTGCTCGAACTACTTTAACGCTCTAAAATTTCCACTCGGGTGGATTGTTCATTCATACCGTGTTTACAGGTGCTGGAAGACGCCTACAGAGTTCTGCAGCCAGGAGGGCGTTTCATGTGCCTCGAATTCAGTCACCTCAACAACGACACTCTGCAGTGGTAGGAAGAAAAAAAAGACCATTTTTTTAACACACTTCGCCGTTTACAATCCTGTGATTTTTTTTTTTTTTGTAGGGTGTACGACAAATATTCGTTCCAGATGATACCGGTTTTGGGTACTCTCATAGCTGGACAGTGGGAACCGTATCAGTATCTCGTTGAAAGCATAAGAAGGTTTCCGAGGCAGGAGGAGTTCAAGGTATAAAAGGGCGAATTAAGGTTGAACTTTTTAGCTCCCGATTACTCAAAGTGAAAAAAAAACCGGAAGTTATGCGATCCGTCGCGACCGCGTGACTTTTCTTGATACCCGATGTTCTCCGAAACGGCGAAAAATCTCCTGAAAAAATTCCGTTATTTTTTTCGCATTGTGAAGAGATTTCTCTCTTTCCAGGACATGATCGAGAACGCGGGTTTCCGGCAGGTCACTTACAAGAACTTGACTTTCGGGGTCGTGGCAATACATTCGGGATTCAAGATATGATTTTTGGTTCTATAGATATTAGATCTGCGATATTCTCGCGAATCATATGTTGACATACAATAAAGGTAGATTTGACTTACGAGGCGAGCATTTCTACTGCGTTATTTAAAATACATTTAACAAAATATATATTATTTAATATATTAAATAATTGATATAATTACTTAATATATATTAAACAATAATATATTAATTTATATAAGATGTACGTGTAAATTGCATTATATTACGTTATTTATTATTTAATACCGGAGCAAAAATTATTCGGCTGGTGGGTAGGAATGAAAAAGAAAAACATGGGTAAACGTGGCAAAGTATCAACGCCGGTAATACATCTTTAGAGACAACTGTATTAGTATTTAGTATTGGAGAATGCAGCTTCAGACAGAGCAGGTAAGACATACATACAGTACAGTCCATCCAAAGGTTCACAACATTAAATTAATACGGTTTCTCTATTAAAAGAGTAACTTCTTCATGGTGTGCCCCAAACCGGCCGCGAGGAATTTCAAGCATTCCACTAATACGAGTTTCCATCGCTATTCATTCCTCACCATCTCTCTCTGTTACCGACGGATCTCGGTTAAAAATCCATCGCCACAACGACGATTCTGATACACCACGAATATATCGTTAACCGGACGTCGAGTTTAATGATCTTACCTTTTTAAAAACGCGATTGTCACAATATCTTACAATTATCTCATTTTAATGCGTCACAAATATCTCGTTCTATTTATGCATTTTTTGTCTCTAATTCGCAGACAACGAAATCACGTATCTAGCCGATAATTTCGCTGGTCGTTCGTTCAGTAAAAGTGTGCGATTTCGAAGTGCATTTTGCCTTTGTTCGTTTGTTCGTTTGGATCGGATTCGTAAGACTCGCCGCTGCAAACACTGCAGCGGTTTCCATAAAACTATCTTACAGTCTATAGAGGTATTCGCGCGGCGATCTCGGTGCTCGTGTGTGGAAACGTGGAAACTCTGATTAACAATTTTTTTAATGAACTAATACGACGGTATAATCTCGGAGCGGATTTACGGCACTGCGTTACTGCCATCGAACATAGTGGCTCCACCTCCAAATTAAATATATATTCCCGATGCATCAGCGGGCACGCTTCTTAACGTACTTCATTTGCCCTCGAGAGTGTCAAGGTCGATCGTACTCGATCTAGAAACAACAAAGCTGACGCGACGAAGGATTGGACGCTGTCCCGTCGGTGACTCCGTGCTTACGTACATAATTATATATTTTTTTTCCATATGTACACGCACAGGGCCGTCCGTTATCGAGGGGACACGCCAATGCGCAAAACTCGATGTGCAATGGTAAACTCCTCAGCTGCGTTACATTGGGACACGCCGTGAATGCGCCTACTAGGCCTTTGTGTGCCAAAAATTCGATAAATTAAACAATGCTTTGTTTGTTTGTTTTTTTTTTCTTTTACTCTACGTAGTATACGATACATACGTAACGTAGCCGGCATGTAATAAATTTTATTTATATTTAAGATTCGATAAAACTAGTTAATACTAGAGCATTATACGAAGACCGAAGAGATTCTTTAGCGGCTAAACGCGAGAACAACAAATCCCGAATGAGCTAAGCTGACGTGGTGGTGTCAAACGATGGTAATCGGTTATTCGATCGAACGTGTGGAAACGCGCGGGAATATTACAGGCGTTTTTTTAAAAAATCGAGAGGACGTGCCGATGCAGCTCGAACGTAAAAGCAGACTGGATTTACTACGAGAGGGTGCGCTAAAGGTGCCGGAACTTTTTTTTTACTTACTAAACAGGACACGAGGGTTTATAGCTCCATTACGAATATTAATCTATTCATTCAGGCGGTTAGCTTCGTGTATGGAATTTCTGATATTACAATCTTTGCGTACTCGCTACTAGGATAGATTGAGAAAATATAGATAGATTAAAAAACCCCCTACACAGACCCAATTAATGTGTATGCTCTCACGCGGCAAGTGCAAGAGATATCATTATCAAATGTGTTTTTTTTTTCTTCGTGTCTTTTGTAATAACTTTTCTTTTTAATACCCCCTCACGTCCCGGGTGACTTTGTCTAGCTCTTACGGAACTAGGCGATTGTGTGTGGTCATTGTTCGTAAGTGTGAAAGTTGATGCGAAAATTGCTATTTTTTCACATAAAATTACAAACCATCCATGCAGACAATAATTTTTTTTAGTTTTTTTTATAACGTTGTAGATGTGCCCGGTCTACGGTTCGAACAATGTTGCAACTTTTCACACGAGGTTTTTGTGTGTGTGTGTGTTTTTTTTTCTACACCAAAATGTGCCACGAGCAAGAGGGAACCCGCGGAGCCTTGGAACGCTCTGCATGGAATATTGTATGAAGATTGCACTATTACGTATAAATACCATATCATATTTATAATCTATATATTATTGATAATTAGTACGGATTATTAAACGACGGAATAAAACGAAACGTCGGTATCAACGAGACAAAAAATGGGTAGCGTAACTTGGAACAGAGATCCCTCGTTTTTTTTTCCTTTTCACTTTTGTGTTTGTGTTTTAAGTATGTAACGCCTTTTTCCGAATTGGCTAGTAACGCGCGAACGTCTCTCATATCATCCGGTAATAATATTGCGTAGTGTTTGGTACGCTATAGACTATTGATATTCGACCATTACGCAGATAACACTCAAGTGCATAAATGTATATCGTTAATATATTTTAAAAAACAAAAAAAAAAAGGGAACAACTTTATCGGTGTAATGTACTTTTAATATTCGTAGCGTTTTTTTTTTGTCTAAAAAGAAGCCGTCATTAATTGAATTAAATAATTTTTTCTTTCCGTGCTTAAACTGTAGAAGTTCAAGCTGACTTTTTTTTTATCTTAAGAATAATAACAAATCGGGATGCGAGATTCTGAATTCGCTGCTATAAGTTTTTTTTTCTTCAAATTGTAATAGACATTCTGGTATGCGTTCATTATTGGCGTCAATCAGTCATAATTTTCAATGTTTTTTTTTTTTTTCCTGTCAAATCCTACGTTTTATCGAACTACCGAATTCAATAATCGGCGACACAACGCCGCGCTCGGGAGAGGATGCATCTTACTCACTTTGTACATAACTCTGCTAATTATGCTGAAGTTTCTTTTTGTTTTCATTGATCAAACACCGCCAGCACTGAACCCAACCATACATATATACCTAATATAAAACAAGAACACAACAAAGTTTTTGGCATACGCAATACATTTCAACATGTAAGGTAGTATGTCGTTAATTTTTTTTATGCTTTTTTATCGTTTCATCTTCGAGCAAGTCCCCCGCGTAACTTCGGAGTTTTTCTTTTTCTTCTACATATCAATTTTTATACTCGGCCCAATGAGCAGAATTTATTAACAACATCGAGACGTAGCGTATTGATATTTCTTCTTGCGGGCGGGAGCGTGAGTGTCAGTGTATGTATGGTTGTGTTTCGGTCATTTTTTTTTTCTCGTGCCAATAATATTATTTTCTCTTTTCTCTTCGCGCTCCACTCACTCTCTCTGTCTCTCTCTATCTCTCATTCTCTATTTTTTTTCTCTTTTAAAAACAAGTTATATGTGTTATCCGTTGACGTAATGTTATTTATTCGATAGGTGGCATGGCGATCGCGAGATGGAGGGGGGGGGGCGGGGAGTGGGTTGGGGAGGGGTACAGAAAGTAGAAATCTGCTTATCCGCTCTTGAAGAGGAGGATGGCTACCTGACCCAGGTAAAAGTAAATGAAATGTCTTGTTTCGTGCGTCACGTAACTGCCGAAGTTGCGCCCCACGATGCAATGCCACGTTGGGTTGTATTTTTTATCAAACTCCTTCTTGATAAACGCTGCGATGTCCTGAAGTCATTAAAAAAAATATTAAAAAAAAATTAAAAAGAATACATTATGTTAGCGTGTACGCGGATCTGCGAAATTACCGTTTTCACGGCGAGATTCTCGCGATATATAGTGCTGCTCACCTTTTCAATGTTGTATTTTTCGAGAGCCTGGGTGGCGCAGTCAACGGCGTCCTGCTGCATCTCCTCCGACATATCGGCATTCTTGATAACAGCTTTGCGGTCCATTTTGTCCGGTCTGAAATATACAACAAAATAATGTAACAAATAAAACTCCTATCGAGGTTCATAAAAAAAAATAATTCGTTATTTCGATAACTAGACAAAATAAATTATGTGTAATACGTAAATAAATAATTAATAATAAATGAACGATAAACGGTAAATAAATAAATAACAGACTAATTATAAGTGAATGCAAATAGTTTTTAATTTTCTCTGGGCACGTCCGCTGTACGGAAAAAATTTGTCTCTCAGCTCGGTAACTCACCGATTATTCGTCGGACTCGATAGCTCGATTTTGTTGGTGTGTATTAAATTTAAAAAAGTAGCTCGAAAATCAATCAATAATCAACAGACACTAGAAAAGTGACGGCCTTGAAAAAGCTGCATCTTACGATGACACTTTCGTCCGGTCGAGTTGCTAACGTAAACAAAAAAAATTTCACTAGCCAGAAAACAGAGAGTCTGTTGTTTTATCACGGATTCTGAGGTTGCTCGGAGTTGCCGTGGCAACGACATGGTTACCGCGTACCGCGCCGGCTGAACAATCTCATCTCTCGATTGATTCGAGACAGTAAATAATACGGAGCGACACGGATCTAAATGTCCCGGATAATGGATCAAACATTACAATAAAGCATTGATCCAACAATTCCAAGGTCTTGAACATCGGCTCGTGATGTTTTTTTTTTTTTTTTTTTTTTTTTGATACTTCCATCTATGATGCAGACCTAGTTTGCAGGTTGACGACTTTTTAAATATATAGCATTTTTAAATATATACCGGTGTGACATGCCAGCCCAGACTCTGTACCTTGTGTCGACTAATTTACCTGGCACAATTTATACACATTATGTTTTTTTTTTCTTTCTTGATACTCCCATCTACGATACAGACCTAGTTTGCAGGTTGACGACTTTTAAAATATATAGAGTTTTTAAATATATACCGGTGTGACATGCCAGCCCAGACTCTGTACCTTGCGTCGACTACTTTACCCGGCACAATTCATCCACATTACTTTTTTTTTTTTTTTTTTTCGTGCGGGCCTAAGTTCAAGATTACAAAAAAAATACGTGCATGTAAGTCGTTCGACGGGAATGGGTGTAAAAAAAGGGGTGCGAGTTACCGTGCGGCCGTTGGCAGTGGGCGATGTTTTTGGAGGGAGATGCGGGAATCGGATTTTCAAAGACGCGTGATGTATATATGTATATACTGGCACGCTCTACACAATAGATAATTTATAATGAAAACCTGGTTATCGGCACACGGGAGATTTTAACTGTGGCGTGAATGTCAAAGACCGGCATTTTTTTTTTTTTTTTTTTGTTTTTGTTTTTTTTCAATGAACGAAGCACGGCGATCGACCTGGCAAAAAAGTGACGAGGGATTCCGTTTTTTTTTTTTTTTGGATTTCTCCTTTAGTCTTCGCGCGGCCGAAGGCAGCGGAGGCAGAGAGATGCGATGATGATGATCGCGCGGGGAACGAAACGCGGGAGGATGCTGTTTTGTCGATAGGAGGCAAAATAAAAATAGAAATTTGATAGCACGCGATCGGGGAAAAGTGGGTCGAAGGATTCGTCGGCGCGAGGGCCAATTAATCGTACGAGCCTCGCTTGCCGGGAGAAATTGCAAAAAACTAGTTTTTGACGTAAGGCAATAGAGCGAGGGAACTTACGGTGGAGCGAGCGAGCGAGCGGAGGAGAGAGGCATATGCAGAGAGAGAGAGGCGAAAGGGCCCCCGGCAAAAAAAATTAAAATAATGTCACAATTAACACATAACATACCTCTCTTTGGTAACACACACCACCAGCTGATACACGGAATATCTTTAAAGTTTGTCTAATGGCACGGCTACGCCGAGTTTTTCAACTATACAAAATGATTTACTCTGTGATTTTTGCGCACTCCTGCCGACACCGAAAACTTCTCTCACACACGGGTTGAAGATTGGAGCGCCCGTACCCACCGTTCCTCGATTCCTATTGGCCGCCGATCAGGGTCTTCTATCAGGGTCTTCTATCGACCCGGCATGCACCGCGAGCTAAAACCCGCGATAAAATGAACGTCTAAGACGAAAAAACTAAACTGTCCGGCAATTGTTTATTTCACTCCGCCGCGCGGGTCTATACAATATATATATATATATAAACACATATATAACATATTTTAGTATTAGATAATGACCTTGTAATTAATTGCAATCATTCGCTTCTCGGATAATATTTACTCGTGGCGTTTTTGTTGATTATTAAACATTAAAAGAAGCTTTCGTACTGCGATGCAATGCAGCGTCCTGATAAGTTGTAATCATCCCCGTCGATCGTGAAGGAAAACAATATTATTGTATTCACGTATCGTGAAAGAAAAAAGAAAAATGCGTAACCGCCTTTTCAAAGACCCCGAGTCAGGCTGTGCAACGTTTAATTATTATGATAAGGGAAGAAAAAAAGAATAAATTGCACGGTTTTTCGAATCGATGGAACGAGGTTCCGCCGTTGCCTAACCGCGTGATAATTATCGTAGGAAAATAGGTAGGCGTGCGTGCCATTGTGCGCCACGTTGGTCCATGAATAAGTGATCATTGCCGCGGCTATTATCGCCTCGGAGGAGGCGGGCAATGTGGGACAGTGGCAGCACTGATCAAAGCCATTTTGCAAAAACCGGTACCGCCATCTTGTTTGTTTCGTCGGGCCGGGGTAGGGAGCAGAAGCGGATAGGCGAACGCGAAGAAGCCGTGAACGGCGAAGGGTATAGCCGAAGAGCATCAGATATCGCCGTAACGCGCGCGTGACACGTTAACTTTGGCCTTTTTGTTTTCTTTGCGAATAAGTGTTGAACAAGCGTATTAACAAAACAATGTCTCACGGCGGTAGAAACGAGTGCCGTATTTACGTGGGCAACTTGCCCCCCGACATAAGAACCAAGGACATACAGGATCTTTTTTACAAGTTCGGCAAAGTTACGTTTGTTGACTTGAAAAATCGTAGGGGGCCTCCATTCGCGTTTGTCGAATTCGACGATCCCAGGTGAGTCGACGATCAAACAATTCGTGCGATCGTTTAATTCCCCGTCGATTGACCGAATGAGCTCGACTATCGTCGGTCACGACCTCCGACGAGGCAACGGCCCGCGATAGATCAGTGTGTTGATTTATCAACGGAAAGGGCGACGCGGGGCGGAGCGGCAAGAGGCCAACTGGCCACATCACCGACCACCATTTCTACTCCATATCTCGCGCGACCAATAGCGATGTTTTTTTCTTTTTTTTTTTTCATCATTTGCATTTTCGTTTTTTTTTCTTAATCCAGAGACGCCGAGGACGCTGTACATGCGAGAGACGGCTACGATTATGACGGTTACAGACTGAGAGTTGAATTTCCAAGGGGTGGAGGTCCCAGCAACAATTTCCGCGGCGGACGCGGCGCCGGCGATAGCGGGAGAGGCGGCAGGGGCGAGATGAGCAATTCTCGGGGCCGCGGCCCACCGGCCAGACGATCCCAGTACAGAGTCCTCGTCACCGGACTGCCATCCTCCGGCAGTTGGCAGGATCTCAAGGATCACATGCGCGAAGCAGGCGACGTTTGCTTCGCAGATGTTTACAAAGACGGCACAGGCGTTGTAGAGTTCCTGCGCTACGAGGACATGAAGTATGCCGTCAAGAAATTGGACGACTCCAGATTTAGATCTCACGAGGTTCGTACTTGTAATAATAATAATAGTAACATTAAAACATCTATCTATTTATTTATCAAGGGGATAAATGCTTTTGCAAAAGATAAAATATAGTCTGATTTAATTCTATTATTTACGGGACCAATCATTTTACATTTACAATTTTTTACAGTTCAGATCAAATATCACTGTACTGGTGTGAACCAGGGTGCTTGTAGCATGTGTAATAGTACATAATATATCAAATTCATTATTTTATTTATTTATTTATGCTACAAACCCTTTTACATAAACATTTTTTTACAGTTCAGATAAAATTTCAAAGATATAGCTTGTAGCATGTGTAAGAGAATATATATTTTACATTATTTCGCTTTTTCATAAACTTCTGTTGTGAGATCACAATATGACTAGGAATATCATTGCGAATAGAGCGAGACATTTGATCATTAGTTTTAACAAATATAATGTGTAAATTTTATAAAGAATTAGCAGCGAGAAACATTTTTGGTGTCGTTTGTGCACTGCACGGTACAAATAGAATAAGGAGCATGGTTATTGGTAGTTCAGCACTATTTGGCGTTCCGCCCTTTTAGTCTCTCGGAAGTACCTCGAAAGTCCAAGCTTTCAATGCTATTTGCGAGGCCTGTAAATCTGCAGACGACTGACCTCTGATAATTGTAATAATTCAAATAATTTTCATAACAATATTAATGGTAATTGTAATATTTGCAATCGCGCGAACTTTAAACTGCATACATGTTACCCAATTTTGATTCTAATGCATGTTGGCCGCCGGTCCGAGAAAAACTGGATCTTTTGGGAACCAAAACAATGGTTTTCCCTTGATTTCTGTTTAACAGGTGAGGGAAAATGGGTCGAGACGGAAAGAGAGAAAAAAAAATAAAAAATTAGGCTCCATGAGGAAAAATGAAAAAAACTTGTAAAATACTTTTTTGTTCTTTTGCCAGGAAATTCTAATCGAATCTACATGTAAATTTATCTAACTAAAAATTAATCTACAATTTAACTGAAAATTATGCCAATTTGTGGATTTGTCAATATCGCAGCTTCGCTAATTGCTTACACTTATTACCATTATTATTTTTTCAGACAGGAAAAAGATTTTAATTTGTTCAGGGAAAGTTCCAATATTCTAAATTTCTAATGTTTAGTATGTACTGGCAATTACACTGTTACAACACTTAAAAATATATTAACGTTAAGACACAATATATGGATTTTTTAAACTAAACTAAAAAAAAATAATTCAAAAAAATTTGTTCGATTTTCTAGGGTGAGGTGACGTACATTCGAGTGAAGGAGGATCACAGCGGCGGCGACCGGGGTCGTAGCGAGGATCGCGAGAGAGGCAGAAGCCGCTCTCGGAGCTACAGTCCGCGACGACGCGGCTCGCCGACTTACTCGCCACTCCGGCGTAACTATTCGCGCTCAAGATCCCGTTCGAGGTCTCGCTCTTACGACTAGTGTGTGTACGTATAACGCTGCTCCACATGATAATACATAAGCAAAAGATTCATATTTTGCTTTTTACACAATTTCAATATTGCCGATTCTCGAGTTAACCACCGAACCCCCGAAGTAACCTTCCAATCCAAATATTAGATTTCGCGATTACGATAATACAAGACCAACCGCCGCCTGTCCATTGAATCTTCTTGCATTGTCTCGTTTGTCGACAGTTGATTGATATATATATTTTTTTTAATGCGACCTCTCATCCGTTGTGTTTTAAATGTTGTGCCGAGACCGTATCGAGAGGACGTACGAAAAAAAATCCATGAAAGATTTTTTTAATACGTTCGACCCGTTCGCGATACTCGCGAAACACGGATAATTACGATTCGAGCATATTCAAAGAAACAAAAAAAGATGAGCAATAATTAAATTGTGACATATATATATAAATATTTATATTTCTATTACGCAAATTAAAAAAAAAAGAAAAAAAAAGATAAAACGGGCACGCCAGCGATTGAGGCACGTCGATCGTAACCGATCGAGTGTCACAGGAGCGGAAAAAATAATCGGCCGCTGAAAGCGCTGGCGTTAGTCGTAATGTACAATAACCGTTCAAATTATAATTAATTGACAAAACGAATCGATTGAGGGTTGTACAATAGAAAAGAACATTCCGTGCATTACTTACATCCGAGATTTTTCATGTCCCATCGTATATAACAGTGTTATCGATTTTCCTACGAAGTGAGACGATTCCCAACGCACCATACTCTGGGCTGGGGATCGTGTATGGTCGTTCAGTGTATAATTTATTTTTAACCGCAAATTAATTTATTCCCTGTCGAAATTATCTTCAATATACCTTTTTTTTAACATGTACATATACACAATGATTACGGGATTTAAATTGATTATTTGGATGGAGTTGCCGAAACACAGGCGCGTCGGTAATTTGTAACGTTGATATGTCTGTTCGGCTTTGTTACGTGTTGGGCCATTAATTAATCATACCCACCACCCAATCGCGCGGACTGCGCCGAGATAAAAATAAAAACAAAACAACCGATAAATAACGTATATAGCTATATGGCCATGTTCCTAAAAATCGAGAAGCTGTAAATACGTTTCTCCATTTCTTTATTTTGCTTGAATCAACAGGTACGCGAAAGCAGGGTACGACATTAAATGCAAATAACTACACACGAGCGATTCTCATTGAAGTGTAACGCAGCACTTTGCGCAGTTTCGGATTTGCTGTTTAACGTAAAAAGCTGACCTTCGATTTTCTACAATTTAAGCCGATCGCGTAGAGTCGAGCATTGATTATCGAGTATAAGTCTTGACTTATCTCCGAACCGCGGAATCGATAAAATTTGCAGAAAAAAAAAATGATGAATGAGAACAATTTTTGCACCGTGGCTAAGAAAAAAAAAATGCGTCGAAATAAAAAAAAATCAAACCTGCTCATCCCACTGCTGCACAGAACGGTTGATAATACTATATTTAAATGTAAATACACGGATAACGAAGCGTATTTTACGAGTGGCCTTTGACGAAAGCGAAAGACGACTCAATTATTCGTTTTATCGCGAACGATTTTAAATCCGGTACTCTGGTCTGCCGGTACGTCGGCGTACAATTCGCCCTCAACATTTCTCCCGACGTCCCGCTAATTGAATTAATAACGCGAGCATTAATCTAATCTCGCACGGACACGAGCTATTTGCGACATAATTTCCTCCAAAATTATTGGCGCGTATCGATTATTGCATCATGTGTTTGAATCTTGTTAACTTGTTTTCCCATTCGAAAGAGACCCAAAAAGAAACGAAACTAGAAGTTTTTTTCCCAAATGGTAACAGAGTCCCTCGTAAGATCGTAGCGGTACAAGCACGGGCCCGACGCCAATTCGGATGTCATTAATTCGTTTAAAAAAAAAAAAAAAAAAAAAAAAAAAAACCCTAATGAATTTATCGGCGCATATCGATCGTGATGCTTTCCCGCTTCGTTTATTCTCACATTGTCCACACCGTCGCTGTGAACCGGAGTAAAAAAAGTAATGCAAATTTTCATGTCGTGCAGTCGAAACGATGTCGAGGTCGTAGTCGTTGATACCGTGTCACAATCGGGCTACTTCACGGGCGATTCGATTGCGCCCCACATACACACTCGATATTAAAAATATATATATGTCGTAAAAAAAAATGATAATAATACGACAAAATAAAATCAACCCACATTATGATATAATTGTATTAAGACAAAACTAATGTATTTTTTCTCTTTTGTATATTGGATTGGATTGTAACACAATGAATGAAAAACTGAAACCCAACACGATCTTGCTTCTTGGATGGATTATGTACACGTTCTCGCTTGACGATGGGATTGAGACGGAATGCGTTGTGGACGGATTTTATTCGGAGGATTATATTGTAGGAGGATTCTAAAGCATATAGAGACGAGCGAAAAAAAAGTAACGAGCGGACGTTGATAAGGAGATACGTAACAAGAGGATATTGAGGATGTGGAAAGGGATGTGGATTTAAAAAAAGGCCGCGACGAGTGACAACAATCAACCTTTGATTGGGCGCACTTACGGAATTTAGCTGGATTTTCATCGAGACGAGCTCTCGCAGTGCAAAATGCAAGGAGTTCGAGCGGTAACGCTTGTACCGGTATTTCGAATAACGAAAATTGTTCACGAACGGATATCACCGAGGTGATGGAGTTGAGCTTTCGACTTGAGAAACTCAATTATTTTTTTCCAATTTTTTTTTTTTTTCATTTCCTTATCGCTGATTCACTGTCGAAAAACGTGTGTGCGTAATCGTGCTCGTTCATTAATTGTCCCAACCTTAAATCTATTTAAAAAAAAAGAAACCACAGAAAAATGGATGCACGAGGATAAAAAAGCTACTTGCTAAAAAAAAATTTAATCGTCGTAGAATAATGGAATTAAAATTCGCAATTTGACCCGCACGATTCTCCGCAAGGTCGCGCATTCTCGTTTCAACTTTAATCAATGAACTCTTCATGACGATCGTGTTCCCGATGAGTGATATTCGCAATAATCGCTGGTGCGTCGTGATCGTTCAACGGGACACACACACAGTCGTACACGGAGGATTAATATGAAACGTGCACAAGAGGATAAACTCATTCAAAGGGCCTTGCGTCTCGATGAGAAGTTGCTACCTAGTTTTAGAAAAAAAAAAAA
>JAPYZD010005963.1:0-13367 GCA_030522725.1 Ichneumoninae sp. B BG-2022a | reverse complement strand
CCCAAAAAAAAAAAACAAAAAACAAATAACCCAAGAAAACGACAGGAGAGACATTTCGTATATCAAAAGGAGGGGGAAGGGGGGGGTACAGAGTGGCCGGATAGGCCGTGCATTAGAAACAGAAAGAAAGACACGCTCGAGTCTCGATTGGATTCGTTCGAGTCGAGTGGACGCCGCATGTCGACCTCGGCACGAACCCGCGAGCCAGCACCGTGCCAGTGTCCCACAACGGTCTCTCCAGCAGCCGCCGCGTTTCCCTCTCGCTCCTGTCCTCCCCTCCGTCTATCCGTCTCACCGTCGGCGGTACAGAGATCGAGAGACGCGGTGCTGAATAATCGCCCGATTAAACACGCCGTCCGTGCCGTCGACGAGATTCGTGCGAGAACGAATTCGACTTTCTAACGTGTTTATGTATTCGACCGAGTCCCCGCTGCATCGATGTGTTTCGCATGGATCGATGCATCCGGGGCTATTACAGTTCCGCCGAGATGTAACTCGGTTATACTGTGTGCCTTCCCCCCCCCCTTCCGTCGCGAGGTGATCGGATGGCGAGGAAACTAAATACGAGACGAGAACTTTCGTACGACTTTCCTGGGTTACACCCTGGGTGTAAATCTTCATCCTTGGACTCTCCTCGAGGTGGATCGAGCGCGGACCGGGAACGTAAACGGCTCGTAGACGAGCTGATTCATCGACGCTGGAAAACGCGATTAATCAACGGGATTGTGGTGCGCATCGCGCCTCGGATCTACTGCGCAGCCGGCGTCTGGCCGGCCGCGTCGAGCGCGCGCGCACACATGCGCGCGCATGATCTATGATTCATAAAATTCTATGGACAAGTATTCCGTGTACTAGCGGGAGCTATTAATGAACGTAATTACAGTAGAGAGAAGGTGCAATCGGGAGTCAATCATGTATTAATAGTTTCTTTAAGAGGCGCGCTATCGCGCGATCTCTATTAACGATCGGCAATGATATCTTCGGGGAACCTCTTTTTTGCATCGTCGGTCGGCGGGAGCTTAGGAAGCGCGACGATGGTGAATTAACGAGGATACAATGATGATAGATCGCTATCGCTATGGACGGAAGGGGTCGGCCGATTGAGGTTTTGTTTGAAAAAAATTGCTCGATCGATAGAACGATCGATAAAGCGTGATCTACGTTTCCGATAGATCCTGGCGGAGAGGCGATTCGGTCGGGAGGAAAATACTCGGGGATATTCTATTATCAATGACGTCATCGTTGTCTGCGTTTGTACGATTTGTCGAGTTACCGTCGCAGCTTAGCAGCGAGTCCGACATTGTGTGATTTACCGGGCATGCGCGGACTAAGTAATGCTTTCTTAGTGGCTCTAGAATTGGGTATTTGAAAACAAAATGTTTTTATTGATTCATCGATTCGTCGATTCGTCGATTCGTCGATTCGTCGATTCGTCGATTTACACCCAGAAAAAAATATTATTTGACAGCCACCGTTTATTTGGTTTAAGTAAGACATTGATTTGATTTAAATAAATATTTATTATATTAAGTAAATAGTTACTTAAATGAAATAAATATTTGACTTAAAACTAAATTAAACTGTGGCCGTCAAGTAAATTTGAATTAACGAGGATACCAATGATGATAGATCGCTATCGCTACGGACGAAAGGGGTCTGCCGATTGAGGTTTTGTTTGAAAAGAATGCTCGATCGATAAAACGATCGATAAAGCGTGATCTACGTTTCCGATAGATCCTGGCGGAGAGGCGGTTCGCGTTGCGGTCGGGAGGAAAATACTCGAACGTAGATACTCGGGGATATTCTATTATCAACGGCGTCATCGTTGTCTCCGTTGTACGACGCTGTTAATCGCATTCAAATTGAGATCTCACGAGGCAGAGTCGGTGATCCTCGGCGCGACGGTACCGCAGCGATAATGTTATCGTTTCACACTACCGATGCGCTCTTCTCTCTCTCGTTTATATTCAAATGACGTCGTTACGGGGTATACGGAATATCCGCGGCTACTATAATGTAATGTCGTGCCGGTTAAGCGAAGATGGAAGGCCTCGGCGGGGCACAAACCGGCTGGTGATCGCTCGCCTCCGCCTTCGTACGTTCGCCTCTATTCTCTCCTCTCGAACGTTTCGCCGGCTCCGATTTTTCACTCCCACGTACGCTCTCCGCAGCGTCTCTGGTGTAGAGCGTCGATCCCGAGGCAACCCGACCGGGTCAGAGCCGGGCCGGAACGACGACCGGATCCCACCCCGGCGCCACGTCCTCCAATCCCATCGTCGCGGGACTCCGCTGTTGGCTCGGATTTGTTGGTGCTCGACATAAAATGGATTGGTTGGTCGAAGCCAATTTCGACGCGAGACCAGAAGTCGGTAGAACTGATTGATTGGTTTGCAACCAACTAATTCGTTGATGGAACCAATACAATTTTTTATGGAAGAACCACTTTATCGAATGGCTCTAGGAACACTCAGGTCGAATTTGAAGACTTTAGTTTGAAGTTAAGATCGCTCTTGAGAGCGAACTTAAAATCGAAATTTGGCCTCAACTTCAATGCGCGCTTAAGGTAGATCTTCGGATCTAACTGCAGTTCGAACTTGACCTCGTGCCTAAGTTGGATCTTAAGCTCGAACTGACGTTCGAAGTTTGAACTCACATTTGATTGTAGTTAGAGTTCGATCTTAAGTTTTAAGTCAAGTTCGAACTTAAGATCGAAATTCAACGCTTTTTCGGCGTAGAATCTATATCTGGATCCCAAATGCGATCGACTTTGATGACACTGTACTGTCATGAATAGGTGATCTGGCAAGAAAATTTCTTGAATCTGTTTATATGGAATGATTGATGGAGGACAATTGTTTGTGAAGATGGGTGGAAACCGATAAGTGGAGGGTGATAAGATTCCTTTTCGATATCTTCTTATCGCTTCGTATTAGTTCGCACTTACGATCGAGTTGGAGTTTTCGACTTAAGTCCGAACTTAAGATCAAACTTGCGCCCGAAATCAAGATCAAACCGCGGTTCGATCTTACGTTCGAACTTAAGATAAATCTGAAGCACGTAATGAAATTCGGGCCAAACTTCTCAAGATTGATATTAAGTTCGATCTCAAGATTAATCTAAAGATCGATATTAAATTCGATCTCAAGAGCGATCTTAAATTTAATCTCAAGAATGATCTTACTTTCGATCTCATGAGCGATCTGAAATTCGATCTCCAGAGAGATCTTAAGATCAAAGTACTGTCTTAAAACTCGACCCTAAGAAGTTAACTAACCCAGCCAATCCTTTTTTCATCGCGCTCGATCCTATGCGGGTATGCGAGTCAGAGCATTCTTGAACACTGGCAACTGTGAGCTGCATCTTTGCTCTTGACTTATTTAGTTTCGCCAGTTACTTCATTCAGTATTTATAGATAAGGTAAAAGTGGTGAATATGGCCCACCTCGATTAACACGTAAATCAATGATAGGGTAAAAGTGGTGAATATGGCCCACCTCGATTAACGCGTAAATCAATGATATATGGACCGGGCCATATTCCCCACTTTTACCCTACTCTTCCATTTCCGATTTTCGCCTGCTAACCAGATCTGCTGCCGATATGCCCGTTATAGGCAATTACTTTCTATAAATTCAAGTTCGCTTTTCCCCATAAATCTTCCACAGCCGATGTAAAATTTTCCGTGCTTATCGCCGCATTTTTGCACGGCTCTCTTAGGCCACTACCCGTCCCAGAGCTAAAAAAAAATAAATAAATAAAAAACCAATCCATCGACTCCCTCCTATCGCCCGCCGATCGAAGCCCACGGTTTTCCCGTGTGAGCCGCGCAATCAGGATTCCACCGATCGAGATCCCCGATACGACCTCCCGGTCTCCTCGTCTGTCCGCTGCCACTTCGCTTTACTGCCGAAGCCTTCTGGCGCACGTTCGTAATTCAATCTAAGAGCGTTCCCTGCACGAATGCTGTGGCGTGGATATACAGCCGTTCAGCCTCGTCGATACACTGCAGCGAACTCGGCAACGGGCACCAGTTAGGAAACTCTCTCGTCGCGTAAGGGGGGGCGGGGGGGGGGGGGGAGGGGGGGGGGGGGGGGGGGGGGGGGGGGGGGGGGGGGGGGGGGGGGGGGGGGGGGGGGGGAAGAACCAAGGAGCGAGAAAACCGGCCGCCCAGCGTGCGCTCGTCGCGTGCCGATTCCGCGGTTTCCCGCATCTCTCATGCATCCACTCGCATCGACTCCGAGCATTCCTGCCGCTGCCTCCACTCGCCGATACCCGGCCTTGCCGACGCTCGCCGATCGATACATTACTCGCGTTTTATCGCGCGGAAAACTCATAACCCGAGAACAATCGTGATAAATCGGTCTGTTTACCGATCGCCCCTTTAAATCGCGAATATTACGCGACCGGGTGAATGCGAACGTTTAATTATCGCCTTTCGAACCGCAATGCACCGACACGATCGCGAATAATTATCAGCCTCATTATCGTACCGGCTGTACACACGCGAAACCTCCCAGGAACGGAGGGGCGTAACTCCCGTCTCGAAGGACGCGACTTGCGCCCCTTTGGTTCTCACCGATCGATTTATCGTATGTAAAGACACGCTACCGTGACGGTCCGATTTTTCGAGCCGATTAATCGCGACCAACACAGACGCGAGAACCGCGATGCGAGCGGATACATCGGGGGTTTGTGTACCTGCGCCGCGAAAATTACAGCGGCTGGATTCCCAGGGCGTGGAGCGCGGCTCGTCGATTCCGCGGTTTTGCACGAGTGCACCTCGCCGGGCCGGGGCCTATTAATCAATCATCGTGCGCGCGTAAATACCGCTTACATTCGTAATGTCTTCTGTATATAGGTGGGATAACACCGCCGCGGATTTAATGCAGCCGCGAGTGGGTATTTAGACGGACCGTGAATCAGAGGAAGAGAATGGCGCGAATGATGAAAGGCGATTCTCGCGCTTCTCCGCGCTCGCCGGGGAATTTTATCGCGCGGGCGGTAGTCCGATCGTGCGCGGAAGGCGAACCGATAGGTGCGCCTTTCTTTCCGCACCACGCGCGAAAAAACACTCGCGCGTATATATTTTTCCATGTTCCGCCGGTACGAGACACCTCTCCCGTTCCACTTGCGCGCACGTCCGGTGAACTTTAGCGCGCGCGCGAACCGGCGCCCGATCTCTCTGGCCCGAGCATCGATCGGGAATCACCTTCCTGGCTCGCGGTGAATTATCGGAGAGCCGACGCGCGAGGGAGGGAGGTGGAACTGATTATTATTCGAATATTCCGGTTTTTTAAATTTCCACTATAATAAATAAAAATGTTCACTACAGTAAATAAAAATTTCCACTATAATAATAATACACTATTTAAAATTTCCACAAATTTTAGTTGTCGACATGTTTAAAACCGGTAAGTTGAAGACCCAAATGGTAAAACGTGAATGATGAAAGGTCAGAAAGTACACTCGACAGATTGGAATGAGATCAACACTGAAGTGAGCTACACGACAGCATCCAAAGATCAGTAGTCGGAAAGCTCGCAGCTCCGAAATTGTAATGAAGTAAAGCCTGATTGGAGAGTTGTCTATTGTTATAAGAAAAACACTCACAATTGAGAGTATCACGATATAAGAATACATTGTAAAAATTAATTGTGAATTTAATTTACTGGCAATTGAAATCTACTTACATTACTTACATTAATTGAACATTAATGTACGTTTTGTTGTAAAATAAAAGTACCAAATATGAAAATTACAAACCTTTTGACGAAAATTAAACAGAATGTCCATTAAAAATACAAATTTTACTGTAAAATTACAACGCACATGTGTTTGAAATTTCAGCTTATGTAAAAATGCTTCCAATACCTTTCATTAAATTTCAAACAAAATTTTGTTACCGTGTAAAAAAAAAGACGCACGTTGGGAAAATCGACTATTTAAATCGCGAAAGATTGGAAATTCATCAATGTAAGTTGCGAAAGGTTGGAAATTCATCAAATTAAATAGCGAAAGATCACGTGGGCATCGATCGGGTATCACCTTCTTGGCTCACGGTGAATTATCGGAGAGCCGTCGCACTCGCTCGGGAGAGAGGGAGGGAGGTGGAACTCATCGATGCCCTCTCGCGCACTTCTGATGGGAAATGCCTGAGCGGAATATCGCGATGAATGACGTGAGGAGCGTGCTCGCGTGCAGCGAGGATTGAACAGCTCGAAGAAAAAAAGACATCGCGAGTTCAAGCATTAAACGGCGCAGGCCTGGACACTACCGGCTGTACGGAAAGGAAGAATCTCGATGATGGTGTATATTTTCGCTTGGGAATATGGCTTAAGTGCCCGCTCGTGGCCTCTCGGTTAACCAACTACTTTCTGCCGTTTTACTGGCGATGAGAGTCTTGTCGCGGTTTTCTATTTCTCTTGGTTGCAAACCGAGGGGAGGGAAGCATCCTCGAGACATCTCGACGTTGGCCTCCCCGCGGCACACCCGCGGCCAAGAAGGCAACTCCGGGAGGCTACGAAATGAGAATGAAATTGCTGGACGTTCGCGGCCCCCCTCCCCCCCCCCCCTTCCCGCCATGACCGTCTTGAGAGCATTGCATTTCCCGTTGACGATTAGCGGTGCAGTATCGAGGTGAAACCACACGGAGACTGCGCTACGGGGTCTTGTACATGGTTGTATGTACTTGTTTCGCGTACCGGCGCGCAACGTCATCGCCTAGATCGCCTCGCGGATCTCGTCTGGCCGACGCTGTGGGAAAACGCTCGAATCTCTCCCGTGGAACTCGAAAGTACGCCGGTATCGCTGTTTCGCTGCCTATGCGTGTGTGCGATTTCGTAAAGTGGTAAAAATCGAAAATATACATGTTTGGCGAGTTTTGATGAGGACTCTTCGAAAGCAGAATTGAGAAGGGTGGAAAGTAAGCCGCGGATTGGCGAAGATGGGAAAGTTCGTTTTGACACTTTTTTTTATGGAAAAGTGACGAGTTTAGGTGTTTTAGGGAAAATATGCAAGGGAAGATTTTGAGCATAAATAAAAAGATTTTCGTGCCAATACAAGGCGATAAGAAACGTGAAAAAATTGTGATGGAGAGGTTTGCGATTTTAGTTGTAAAAATTGAAAGGTAAAAAAAACTTTTCGAGCCACATGTTTCCATGTATTTTTTCGCGCTAAACACGAATCGATATTATTTTCGGGTCGAAGTCAAGCCGGACATTGAGCCGGGTGTACAATATGCCACGGATTAGTGACCGGCGAGAAAAGATGGGAAAGTTCGGTTCGACACTTTTTTTTCTGGAAAAGTGACGATTTTAGGTTTTTTCAAATAGTAAAATCTCTGTTATCGGGGGGGAATCAGGAAAAAACACCGGTGTCCATCGTGTTCTAAGGGGAACAATACAGAAGGTAGGGTACTCGATTTTTTGGAGTTGAAAATCCCAATTTTTTATGCCTCTACAGGGCGATAAGAAACGTGAAGAAGTCATGAAAAACTTCATCGCCTTAGATCGCCTCGCAGATCTCGTTTATTCGACGCTGTGGAAAACGATCGAATCTCTCTCGTGGAACTCGAAAGCCCGCCGCGGTACCAGTTTCGCTGCTTCCATGTGTGTGCGATTTTGTAAACTGGTTGTAAAGATCGAAACAAAATATTTTCCCACTTTAGGCAAAAATTCTTCGAGATCAGAATCAAAAAAACGTTCCGAGCCACATATTTCCATTAATTTTTTTGCGCCGAGCACGAATCCGATATCATTTTCGGATCACAGCCTGCTCGGTCATTGCCATTTGCCGAACTGTTCTATTGTTTTTCAATCAAACACCCTTTACTAAATAGTAAAACCGTCTAAAACAATGTTCATTCCCACTGCACGAGGACTCTCCGCACGGCACGTCTTCTCTCCAGCCTCATTTATTTGTCCTACGAAAGAGCGATGGCGTGCCTTCGTAGAAATCCTTGTGTGTTGTCGTAACGCGACGCGGAATGTAAACGAAGCTCGCGTGAGTGAAGTTACAATGCGTCTTGTATTACCATAGCGTCAATGGTGCGTGAGCCTAGGGCCAAGAAAGTCGACGAAAGGGCGCAAGGGTTCAGCGGCAGGGAAAATATAGTCGCTGTCAATCATTTCGGTGTCTTTGATGCCAGAGGCCAAAAAATGACGACTTTCTACTCTCCCGTCCCGTCCCTTTTCTGGCTTCCGAGCCTTCTCCACAATAATTTCCCGCGTTCCGGTTTTCTCCACCGAATTAATTGCGTTCTCGTAATAAGTATTATCAGCGATCGCGAAGACACAGAAAATAGTGGAGATGGAAATTCTCATCCGGCGTAAGCAACGTCGGGGAACAGCCGTGCGCATGTGCGGGAACCGGCAGCATCCTCGGGTCGGGCAGGCGAATCCGTATCGCGTTTATGGAGCACTTACGTACTCGAACAGCCGATAAAAGATAACGCTAATACCGCGTCCGATAAGACTCGCCTAGCTAGGAGAACGTGTGCGCATGCGCTAAATCCAATGCAAGTCGACCATCTTCGACTATACCGCTCATCTATGTAAGTTCATTCTATCTCTCCCCCCACTTGTACTCGCGCGGTACTTAACATTTGCATGCGGGCATGTGTGACTCGCGCGGTATCCAGGACGCGGAAGATAAACTCTTTTTCCTCCTTTTGCATATACGCATCAAGTGATCGATAATTCACATCGCGGTGCGATACCAGAAGCTAAACCGGCAACATAATTAGCACACGCATGCGTACGCCTTATCTATAATTACTCACCCTCCCTTATGGTTATATCCATGAACTGAGAAAAAAGGATGGTATTTCCTACTATAACGAATAGTTCCCAGAGGGGACGTCTATATAGATAGTTCGCGATAGTATACAGGGTGCCCCATTTTAATCTTACACCTGATTTATCTCGAAAAATACGGCACCGATCAAAAAATTGAGTTCGATGAAAGTTTTATGGTTCGAAAGGGAACGTTCAAAAAAAATTTTTTTTTTTTTTGTACCACAATTCAAAATGGCGGCGCTAAGATGGCCTACATGTTTTTTTTTAATGGAAACGCGACATTTCTTTGTCACTAACAAATTTGTCGGATCAAAACTAACAACTTTTGTAGGAACATTTTTTTGATAAAGTATATAATTTTTGAAAAAAAATTTGTCTGCCGGCTGCCAAAGAAAAAAAAATGTTTACTTCAATTTTATTTTCAATTCTTACAATTCCATGTGACATTGAACAACCAATGGTAAGACTGCCAAGGTGACACGTTATCGTTTCAATCCCGTATGCAATTATAAGAATTGAAAGTAGAATTGAAACAACAATATTTTTCGTTGGAAACCCGCAAGCGAATTTTACTTGCGTAATTGATTTTTTTTCTGTGTAGAGTTATTATCCGGTAGTGAGTGGCAGAGATGTAAATGTGCCCGCATATATATTTAATGTATTTCTCGTATTTACTTTTATTAAGATTGATATCTCAAACACGGGAAGCATCGTAGCCAATTAAAGTTTACTCAATTAAGCGAACATTTGGAAAACCTGACGACGAAAAAAATCGAAAAAAAAGAAAAACTGTCGGAAGCTTTCACTTCGTTCCATCAAAATTTTTGTGTTTCGCGTTTCTCGCTGGCTCGATCCTCGAAGCGCTGGTTAATGCTCGCGAATAGAACGCGCGCGCCGCCGCTCGCAATTACAGAGAGACCGCTCGTTGCTGCTATTGCTCTCTTATTGCCGCTGCGAGAGCTCATGAGAAAATATCATGGTGTTCTCGTAACCGCGAGTGCATCCCGCGAGCGGGTCATGCAAGGTTAAACTCCCTCGTATGCAGGAAATTTATTCCTTCGCTATCGGGTAATAGGGGGGGAAGGAACTCTCGGCGCATCGCCGTACTTATTCTCGAAGTGTACGAAGTTTTACGCGATCGTTTCGTTGTGCCTCGTGCATGAGCTTCTCTCGTCTGACTGACCGTCCGTCTAACGAGCCGCGCGCTGCTCGGCTCGCTCTCCGGCGCTCGCTTTCCTATTGTGCAACCTCCGCCGGGTAATTGCCCGTCTGTGTGCAGCAAACTTTTGCGTGCCGTCGCGCCTCCGAGCTACACTTTTATTTTCAGAAGCGTCAAAACTCACGGCCTTCGACCGTTTTCACCCCAACGCTTCCTTGACGAATTTCCACCGGAACATGTTAACGTCTCGAGAATGAACACCGTACTCGTTAACTATGATCTTTTTTCTTTTTTTTTACCTCGTAAAGCGATCAGTCGAGAGGTCGCGAAATTACAATTATTATTAACCCTTTCTCCGGCGCGTGTATTTCCTTACATCTCGAGTTAGGTGAAATCCGGTAGAGCTAAAATTGCTAAACTACAATTATTCATTATTTTTGGTATATATTTTTTATTTATTGGTTTATTTATTTATAATAAATTATTATGTTAAAGTTAATTTACTGTTAAAATTGCCTGTTGTGTGCAGTGCAATTTTGGGTGCCGTCGCGCCTCCGAGGTCCACTTTTATATTCGGAATCGTCAAATATTGCTGTCTAAAAGTCCCCTTGACGAACTTCCGCCCCAACCTGTTAACGTCTCGAGAATGAGCACCGTACTCGTTAACGAACTAAAGTTATCAATTAATATATTAAAGTTAAACTAAAGTTCAAATTGACCGTCTGTGTGCAGTGAACTTTTGCATGACCGTCGCACCTCCGAGCTCCACTTTTATGTTCAGAATCATCAAATCTCGCAGCGCTCGACTGTTTTCATCTAAACGTACCCCTTGACGAACTTCCGCCGGAACATGTTAATGTCTCGAGAACGAGCACCGTACTCGTTAACGATAATTATTATCCTTTTTTTACCCCGTAGAGTGATCAGTCGAGAGGTCGTAAAATTACGATTACTAACCCTTTCTCTGGCGCGTGTACCTCGTTATATCTCGGCGTCTGTGAAAATCAGTGAAGTTAAGAAAATTAGAGTTACCTTCGCGGCTAGTTGAGTTTCTTGGGGGGAACGGAGTTGAAGTTAAAGTGAACACTATTTAAAATGTCCATACATTTTTATTATCAATATGTTTAAAACCGGTAAGTTAAAGTCCCAAATGGTAAGACGTGAATGATGAAATGTCAGAAAGTACACTCAACAGATTGGAATGAGATCAACACTGAAGTGAGGTACACAACAGCATCCAAAGATCAGTGGTCGGAAAGCTTGGAGCTCCGATATTGTAATAAATTAAAGCCTAATTGGAGAATAGTTCATTGTTATAAGAACAACACTCAGAATTAAAGGTATCACAATATAGAAATAAATGTTATCGAAACAGTAAAAAAAAAACGCACGGTTGGAAAATCGACAATTGAAATTGCGAAAGGTTGGAAAATAGCCAATTTAAATTGCGAAAAACTGGAAAATCGTCAATTTAAATTGCGAGTAAAAGGAAAAAAATTTGGAGCTCAAAAGTGCGAAAGGCAAAAAATGTGAAGTTCAAAAGTCCGCCAGCTACGAAAGAAAAAAATCCGAATAATGAGACGAGCTAAAAAGGACGATTCGATAATTGGCCGTGCAACTTGTCGCGGTCCATTGTCTGCGTCCTCTCGTTCCAAATTTCCGACTTTCGCACTGCCAACGAAACGAGCGAATAATTGTGCGATCTTTTCTCGTTCGCTGCAAAAGATTTTTGTACCATAGTTGACTTTCACTGTTGGCCAGCAGCGAGAGCGCCGACATTCTCGCGCAGCTCGCGGCGCACGTTAATTAAAGCAACAATTATCTCGGCTCTCGGCGGCGAAGGAGACGCGCGTCATTGCTCCCGCTCTGTTGCCCGTCTTCGCGGCGAAAGACTTCTCCACGGGATTGATCTTCCCTCGGGCCGGGGGGAGAGGGGGGGAGAACTACCACCACTCCACAATCTCGATTCTGTATCTCACCGCATCGCTGGAGAGACTCTCTCGCTATTTTATTTAAACGTCGTTAAATAAACTAGTGTTATAATTACTATTCCCCCCCCCCCCTCCCTCCCCTCCCCGTCCGATAATTTATGTATTCGATCAGATAACGATAATGAAAATTGGCGTTAATAAGCGCTGCGCGACAATCGATCGCGATTAAGAAATATCCCCGTCTCATTCCGTTAAAGGCGCCTGCGCGCCTCGATCCGCGCGAGATCTCGTTAAATCGATCGATAATTCATCCACGATAGCAATTATAGATACACCTACTGCACCGCTGCGAGTTTTCAAGTATGTAAAAAAAATTAAATTATATAAAAATGTAATTTTGAGTTAATAAAAAATAAATTGAATAAAAAATGTAATTGAATTAAGAGCGAACTGGCGAGAAAGCCTCGAAATTAAGAACCGTCAGGTGGATCGAGTCGGAGCGTTTGCGTATACGTACGCGCGAATTCTCTCGATCTTCCTCATTTCTCTCGTGACTTTCACCGCGCGGAGCGAGACAGCGGTCGTTTGCAGCACAATCGCAGCCCCAATTAACGAAACAATAATATTCCTGGGATAAGCGCGATACGCTCCGGAGTCTCGGGCTCGTTTTCCGTCGAGAAAACCCCCCGCGGGCGACTCGCGGGCGATTCCCCCCGTTCGCGAGCCGCACCGGAAGAGCAATTAATTAAACAAAACGCACCGCTGCGCCGTACCTAGCAAAGCTATTTATTAAGACTCCCAACTAATTTACAAACGTCCGCGATTTCAATCGTTCGCCTAGGATTACTTTTATTTATTTTTTTCCTCGTTTCATTAAATTGCTCGTGCACTAACGGAACACACAATTCCGTGGTACGGATAGGCGTTTAGTGTTACAGTGGAACATCGATTATCCGCATCTCCATTATCCGGCACATTTACATCTCTACCGCTCACAGCTCTACCAGAAAGTTTAAAAAATGTACCAGAGTCAAAATAAAACCGTACCGCAATGGTAATAAAATCTACCGGAATGGAAATAAAACTCTACCGGAACACGAAACTACCGTCTGGCCTTGTATTCCGGTAGAGTTTTAATTCAAGTCCGGTCAAGTTTTATTTTGATTCTGGTAGAATTGTGAACGGTAGAAATGTAAAAAAAAATAAAATAAAACAAAAAAATAAATTACACATATATGTAGGCACATTCTACATATATATGTAATATATTTTTTGTATTTATTTTTGTCAAGATTGATATCTCACAATCGAGGAACATCGTAGCCAATTAAAGTTTATTTCAAGTCCGGTAGAGTCTTAGGTTTTTTATTTTTTATATTTTTTATTTTATTTTTTTTTATAGAACAAAAATCAACGATTACTTAAAAATCTGAAAAAATTCATGCGTATTCAGAAAAATAAACGAATCATTTTCATTAAAAAA
>JAPYZD010005960.1:0-20847 GCA_030522725.1 Ichneumoninae sp. B BG-2022a | reverse complement strand
AAAAAAAAAAACCCACACACGAAAAGAGTGGAAAACTCCGCTGTGCCCGAGGGTACGAGGGGGGCGCCTGGGGGGTGGGGTGAGGGGGGAGTTTCGAAGCAGCCTCTCTCCCGAATTGTAAAAGGATTTTAAAACAAATCTCGCACCGATAGCGCGTTCTCTGCTTGAATCGAAGACGGGGGGAGGTTGGCTCGAAGGGGGGGGGGGGGGCGAAGAGGATGTTCGGCGGTTTTTACAGGTTCTGCTCCCTCTCGGGTTCGTTGAATTTTCCATTTTCGCTCGATCCCTCACGTAGCTTTTATCCACGCTGAGCGCCCCGGAGACCGGAGCAGATTCCACCTCTTCGGCGTTGCCGCTGGCGCTCCTCCGCCGCTCCGCGTTTAGTGAAAGCCGCGGGCTGCGGAGAGGGCGAACAACCCTCTCGTTCGTCTTCCATCTTCCTCGCTTGGTACGATTCTTCGGCTTCTTTCTCTCCGTCTCTCTCCGTCGCTGTCCTGCTGTCTGTCCCTCTTCACCTCCGCCTCCAGTTCCGGCGTCGGGCTGCAGGGGTGAACGGAGAATGCGGATGGGTTGGGTCTCGCCTCGGCTGGGCGAGCGCTCAATAACGTGCGAACCCAAAGGGGAGGAAATAGGGGGCATAGCGCGTACCTACCAGGAATGGAGTGGAACACGATGGAATGGTGGAACAACCCCACTTGGCTCGTATATCTTTATGTATATACATATATGTATGTGTCTGTGTCTATATATACATACATGTGCATATACATACATGTGCCTCTTTCTGGCTCTTAGTCTGGCGCTCGGTGCGGCCGGTCCGCGTGTGTGCAGATGAGTGCAGATATGTAGAACGAGCCGGTCTTCCATGGCTATTTATGTGCGCGCGGACCGTGACTACGGGGTTGGCGCGGTGGAGAACGCGTACGAGGTGCAACTTCGCAGATCCACACATGGTCCTCCTTACTCCTCAGACGCGCAATTGTTGGGAGATAAAATGCATATGGTTTTGAGTATTTTATACGCAGGTTCGCGTGTGTGTAGATGAGTTCAGATAGGGGAGAGCGGGGCAAAATGGCACACCGGGGCAAAACGGGATAATGAGTCAAAACACAATTCTCCAATATCTTTGAGGTGGTAGCGATGGTAGTACGTGGGACAAAACTGGTTTGAAAATTCAGATGTATCGTTGGGACAAAATGGGGCATCCAAAAATTATTGGAAAATTGAGTTTTGCCCTCACAGTCCCGTTTTGCCCCGGTGTGCCATTTTGCCCTGGTCTCCCCTATGTAGAACGAGCCGGTCTTCCATGGCTATTTATGTGCGCGTGGACCGTGACTGCGGGGTTGGCGCGGTGGAGAACGCGTACGAGGTGCAACTTCACCTGTGCAAGTCCGATCCACACATGGTCCTCGCCTGGTCCTCCTGGCTACTCAGACGCGCAATTGTTGGGAGATAAAATGCATATGGTTTTGTGTATTTTATACGCAAAGGCGTGCAGACTCTTGGTTTTCCTACGAAGGGACTGAGAGGCACCCTTTTGCGTCATTCACACTTTCCTCGTTACTGGTCGTAATCGCTTTGCACAGACGCCGAGCAGCTCGACGGAATTTTCACTCGTTAAGTTGCTCTGAGCGAAGCTGCGGGTTTTTCCGTGGTAACCTCGCTACTTCGTCGCCTCTCCAGTCGCTCGCGGTAGCAGCGTTATTACGAGGAGCGGAATCGCTTCCCGGTGATGAGCAGGGTGGAAAGCGGGGGGTTTTTTTAGGGGGATGAGACGGTGTTAAGGGGTTGACGATAAAATTATGGGAATGTGTTGCAAGTGAGGAATTTAAGAGGCATGGAATTAAGATTATTTTTTTAATGGTTGAGAAGACTCTTGTTGTGCGTTACATTGGGGCGGCTGTTTCACCTGATAGGGGAAGCCAATTAAGCTATTTTGAAGGGTTGAGCCGGCGGAGAACTTAAGTTACTAAAATAAAAAATAAAAAAATTTCCCGAGTAACAATTATGGTTTCGTGAAAATCGTCAAGGTGAAGTGAATTACCGCAGTTGGTATAGAAAACTGTAAGGAACTTTTCTCTAAGGTGCGAATTTTGTTCGATGAGAAAGCAGATTCGAACCGGATGACTGCGGTAATTTAGTGTCGGGATTCGATTAGCTTTTTGCCCAATAAAAATTAGCACCTTTAAAAAAAAGTCTCATCCCTTCGCCGTAAAGATATTATTTTTTAATCGTCGGGAAACAATTTTTTAAAAATAGGGTTCGTTGGTCGATAACAGTGCCTTCGCGTACAACAAGTTTGTCACTTATTTAAAAAAATTATTTTTACCAAATTGCGCATACCGATTTTACGAAATTATTTTTTACTGTGTATCTATTTTCCCGTGTACGACTCTACACTGTAAAAAAATTTTGTTTGAAAATTACAATAAAATTTGTATTTTTCATGAACATTTTTGTAAATTTTGCAGCAAAAGATTTGTAATTTTAATATCTGATATTTTTATTTTACAAGCAAAGTAATGTTTAATGTTTATTAATGTTTAATTAATATGAGTAATGTCAGCAAATTTCAAATTCCAGTACATTAAATTTACAATTTATTTTTACAGTGTATGTATTTTTCTGTGGAATTGGGATGCTCGTTATAACTCTCGTGTGTCTATATCTATTTTCCCGTATATCGTACTATGTATTTTTTTCTATGAAATTAGGATTATCGAAATAACGCTTGTGTGTCTCGAATTGCGAATGTTTCAGGCGTGATATCGGCAGGAGTATCGGTACCAGTCCAGATACCGTCGCAGAGTCAGGATCTCACCGGCAACTATTGGCCCCGGCTTCACTGATCCCAGCTCTTCGGGTTCCCGACCGCGAGTCTACTCGTCGGCCAGGAGAGCCCGCCGCCACCGCCGCCGCCGCCCTCATCGGTAACCGGGCCAGTGGCCAGGCCACTTTTAGCCTCGCTCGGCATACCGACGCAGCTGCCAGCCCATCATCAGTCCATAACACCAGCAACCACGCCGGTACACAACTCCGATACCAGTGAGTGAACGAACGTATTTTACGTATGCGAAGAAAAAAATATAAAAAAAATAAAGGATCGATGACGATGTAGCTGACGATATTACGATGTTGTAAGTAATTTCGGTCGGAATCGCGAGACCAAGAGACTCTTCGTCTCCGACGAATCGATAAATCGAATCCGACGAACGTGTAAAGTTATTCACAATGTAACTCGGAGAAACCCGGGTCATGCAGGGTACCGACTCTCAACTTAATCGTAAAAAACAAAGCGGAAGAAAACGTACCATCGCAAGGAGTCGCGCATAGAGAAACGAAAATCTTGTCCAGGAGCGAAAGAAGGAAAGTCGCTGGCGCATTAACCGAGGAAACTTCAAATGTTGCAATGGGAGTCCGGTGGAAAATCTTAAATTTTGCGGCATGGTGCGATCCTCAAGGTCCGAAAAGGACCGCGTTTTGGGAGGGGAAAAACGAAAGGGAAGCCCGAGACACTTTTCCAAATCGCTAATTATCAATTATTGGGACATCGGCCTTACTCGCCATTATTCTTTGCAAATGCACTGAGAAAAAATTACATAGTAAAAGCAACTGACTTTTCACCTCAAAAATGTTTCCCAAGGTGACCGTCGATATTTTTTAGTTACAACAATGGCAAAAGATCGCTGATTATCAATGATTGGGACATTGGCCTTACCCGCCATTATTCTTTGCAAATGTACTGAAAAAAAATTACATAGAAAATGCAACCGACTTTTCATCTTAAAAAAATTTTCCAAAGTGGAAAGTCTACATTTTATAGTTACAACAATGACAAAAGATCGCTGATGGTCAATTATTGGGACATTGGCCTTACTCGCCATTATTCTTTGCAAATGCACTGAGACAAAAATACACAGTAAATACAACTGACTCTTCACCTTAAAAATTTTTTCCCAAGGTGACCGTCGACGTTTTATAGTTACGACAATAACAAAAGATCATCTTTGCAAGCGTAATTATAGATTAACCATTTGAACACACACGATCAGAAACTATCTATACAGACGTAAAAGCAATCGTAAACTTAATGCACCGGTAATGGGAGTTTTTCTGCATAAACCAGTCTATTAGATTGAATGTATAATTATTATCTAAAATTGCAGTACGTTCAATGTCATTTTTAAATACTTTAAGTGTTATTAAAGAAACATTTATTGAAAACATAACTTTTTTATATTTTTTTTTACCGTAAATTAATTTCACATAAAATTTGTAGAATAATTTTATGAACGAGTTTATGCATAAAAGCTTCGAATACCGACATTAATGTAGATGCAGAATTTTTTTTACAGTCTCGTAGCAAACACTATTATTTTTCTCAGTGTCGTTCATCGACGAATCGTTCTCCTAAGTTACCGAAAAAAGCCATCCCCAAGGATCGCGATGTTTGACGAAGTTCACTACTAAACGTGCCGAATTAGTTTCTCGAAGATCTCGGTCGGTCGCCCATCTCGGGATCTTTGGGGGTATCGCGCGAGGGGGGCGCGAGGGTGAAACCGGAGGGTGAAACCGGAGGGTTCCGCTGAGGAGGATCGATTGTTCGCCTTCTCGCTCGGCGGGTCGGGGAAGAAATCGCGCCTCCGCCGTATGGTAATTGCGAAAGCCTGAGGGGGGTCGAGGGAGCAGCGACTAGGCCGGGACCGAGCTCAGATCGAAGTTTTCCAACGACGGCTGGCAGTATTCTCGCGAGGTTTGGAGCCCCAACCACCCCTCCCGCCCCCCGCCGGTCGGGGGTCGGGACTCGCGGGATGAGCTGTTTTCGGGCGGCAGCTCTCGGCACCAGCACCGCCCGGAGCAGATAGAACCCCGGCGAGGCGGGGTGGTGTGGGAGGACGTTTGCGGGCGCGGAGGGTTGATAGCGAGGTACGCGAGGGCGGCTTTCTTGGGGTCGGCCATCGCGCTCCCTCGGAGATATGGCGCCGTAGCCACCACCACGACTCCGAGGCCACCTTCGTCTATGCCGCGACCATCGCTCTTCGATCCGATACGGAAATATTCTGTCGCCGAGGAAATTTTTTTTTCGAATTTTTTTTATTTTTATTTTTAGTCTGATCGCGGGTGACTCTTCGGCTTGTGTGGGGGCTTGGCTCGCTTTTTTCTGGGGATTTGGGGCAAAGGATGTTCGGACGGTCAAGAGCATCACCGCATTGAAAAAAAAATTTGTTTGCGGGCTGCCAAAGAAAAAAATTGTTATTGCGATTCTACTTTCAATTCTTATAATTCCATATGATATTGAAACAACGACGACAAGATTGTCAAGGTGACGTGTTATCGTTTCAATCTCGTATGGAATTGTTGGAATTAAAAGTATAATTGAAATAATAATTTTTTCTTTGGCAGCCCGCAATCAAATTTTACTTGAGTCAGTGATATTTTTTTTTTCAGTGCGGATTGCGGCGGTTTTTAATTGCGCGGTAATAAACAATAGTTTCTTGATTCCAAAAGACTTCGACTCAATTACAGAAAGATCGGGTTTTTTAGTTGGGGAAGAAAATGACAAGTCCAAATGTCTATGGACGCGGTTTTTCGGCACGTACCTATGTCACGGGGTTTCGGGCGAGAGATTTTGAGAATTCTGACATACGAACTCGATTGGTTCATTTTGAGTAAAAGAGTTTCTTTGACGTTTGTTAATGAAAATCAATGACAAAATTATATTTATGGGGAACAATGATGCAGATGAGTTACGTAGAAAGCTGGCTAAGCTGACTTTTTCGAATTGTTCGATTAATGGGTCGCGAATGTAGCAACGCTTGTACCAATTTCCGGACGCTGTGTCGTTTGTCTTTTAACAAAATTCAACAATATCAAATAATTTGCGCTTAAACTTTGTATAAGTTTTTTCTGTGCATCGAATAATGTTTCTACGCTGATTAAAAAATACGGTTGAATCAACTAAAGATTCGGACAGCGACCTTCAAATAAATATTTTGTTGGTAGAGCTAAAATATCGGTTACTTTAACAATTTTTTAAATTATTTCACCGAAATATTTTTGAGGCGTTAAAATATTTTCTCCGACCAACTAAACATTTATTTGAAGGTCCCTGCCCGAATCGTTAGTTGATTTAACAGCATTTTTTTATCAGTGAAAATACGATTACAAGTCTCAAATTTCATTCTTAATACCTAAATTCGGAATAAATAAAATCTGCATAGGAGTTTCCCACGACTGGGACGTGTCTGAGCATTCGTACTGTTACCTCATCGCACTCAAGAACTCGGAGTAAAAACGTAGTTGTGAAGAACAAAAATTATAGCGTGGACAATTACAGGTCGATTGGGCTGAGTAACGAGGTTGAGGAGAACTTCGATCACGCCAATTACTGGGAACTCCAAGCTCGTGCGACCATCTTTGAGGGCTCGAAGATAGGACGCGACTTTAGCATGTAGAAGACTCTTAAGGATGGTCGTCTTTAACTTCTTCTTGGAGCTCTTGGTGGCATTTTTTTTTTACGCGAGAAACGTATATCTTGATTTTTTTTTGGAGATTATTTTGACAAGTTGACGACTCAGTTTTGGTAACTTTTGTTACGTTGTACTAGCGGACAGTCCGAACTCACGTGAGTTCACAGAGAATTGAGAAAGAATTGCGAACACTTCTCGATGGGATAAAAATCTTTTAAAAAATCAAGCATATGGGAGGTGCTGAAAAGATTGTTTTTGCATAATAATAATTTCAAATTGTCATAAACAAATGAATGAAAAAAAAATCGGTCAACAAAACGTTCATATAAAACAATTTTTTAATCTTCTTGAATACGTATGGATTGTTTTCAAAATTTTGTTATTTTTGAAAATTAGATTTTTTTATTAACTAAAAACGCAATTTTCGAAAAATTACTCGAGATTCTGAAAAAATTCATACGTATTCAGAAAAATTAACAAATCGTTAACGTAAAAAAAAGGTTAGGTTGCCGGGTGATTGCTCGAGAAATAATTTTTTTGTTAATTTCTTAATAATATTTTGGAATTATTATGCAAAATAAATCTTTTCAGCACCTTCCATATGGTTGATTTTTTTCCGATTTTTATCCCATCGAGAATTGTTCGCAATTCCTCTCTCAATTGTCTCTGAACTCACGGGCGATCGAACTGTCCGCAAGCACTTTAAGCCCGTAAAATTGTGAAACCAACGATCTTGTTTTGACAGAATTTTTTATCGTTTGAAAGATACGGGTGAGGTCGATTCCCTTTAAATTCGATAACCGACTCTTCGAGCTTCGTTCACAAAAAGTTCCAAATTCTAGGACAATCTATAAAGAGCGAGGGCTTTCGACGACCGTAATCGCGATCATAGGGAAACCGAGCGTGGTAGCGTTGAAAAAAAAAAAATTGAAATGAAAGCGAAAAAGCGAGATTGTAGGAGACAAAAACGGCCCAATCGGTCGACCCAGAGAAACGAGGAATTATCGTAGATCGAGGATAGAAAATATGAAAATAGATGAAATAGAAGAAAAAAAAACGAAAAAAAAACGATAACTTTTGTAGAGGCGAGTACGAGGATAAAGAATCGACGTACAATTTATACCGTTGAATTCGGAGTTCGGAACAGCCGCGTCTCGATTATAATTAATAAATCCGTGGAGCAATTAGAGAGGCGTTCGAAGGGACGGTCGAGTGGTGAAGATTCCAGGCGAAAAAAAACCCACGAACGAACGACCCTTCAATTCGATACATCAATAATAATATGAATAATAATTGTAATGATAAATATTATTGATATTTAAAAAAAAGTATGGTTTTGTGTATAAAAAAAAAAATAATAATGATAATGTAAGATAGGGTTTGTTACTCTCGTTAGTTCATAGTGTAAATTAGAGAGCGTCGCCACATTGTATATACGTATTAAGTTACGACGCATAAGATATTAAGCAGTTATGTTCGGACGTAAAACACATGTAGATTATAAACTGTGACACAAACAGAAAACGAGTTAACGGTAAACCGGAGATCATCCTCACGTCACACACATCCAGCACATATGTATTCGGTGTTTTCCGACACGTCGAGCGGTTTAGAAAATACTCCGTTAATCGTCGATCGTTCGTCAAAACAGGGCGAATTAATATTGTAGCACAAAATAAATTGTCTGAGCCTATAAATAACCAAAACACACTTTTCCGTGTCTCCCCGAACTTTGTCCTCGACAAGATTGTCAGCGATGGGCGAAATATAATTTCTCAAATATTTATTTAAGAAAATGAAAAAAAGAAAAATAAAAAATTTTCAATTACCGGAAAACAAAAATATGGAAGTTGTTTTTGCTTCTGATTAATGCCCAAAATTATGTTCGGAGAGTGGGCGAAAATAACGACGGACAATTATATTTTGCCCATCCCCGATAATTGAACGGATCCGCAGTACAGTTTGCATAACGACGATTCATCAATTTGTCCCTGAATGTGGCACCGAAAAAAAATATTACACGAATATACGAAACGAGACTGCAGTGCGCGATAAAATAATAATGAAAAAAAATAAAATAAATGAAGAGAAACAATAAATCCAAACACGTTTACTGTTTGGGATGGGAAAATCGTGATTGGGAACACAGCCGAAAATAATTGGTGGTGTATGGCCGTACCGGGGTGGCGTATGCAGTTAACCGTGGAGTGGTATTCATTTTTTCGTCCACTGCACGATCGGTCAGTCTCGACGAGCCGCGAGTAACGCTCTCGTTGTTTTTAATGACTAATTGGCTGGCGCAAGCGTCGGAAACGTGCGTCACATGAATTTTTAACGGTCAGAAACGAGTCGGAAAAAATATACGAAAATTTTTGCCCGTGGCAACGAGTTTCATTGAACAGTACAACATGGCAGTAATCAAATTTAAATTTCCAATTACTAAAAAAAATGTTTACCATGAAATTATAATTTTTACACTAAAATTATAATTTTTTACACTAAGATTATAATTTTTTACACTAAGATTATAATTTTTTTACATTAAAGTAATAGTTTTAGAATGGGAGTTAGAAAATAGCAATATACCGAAAAAATTTTAAAAAGTAAATAATTGCATCAGAATTATTATTATTATTATTTTTGAAGTAATTAGAAAATTGAATTTGGCGCCATACAACACAACACTTTTTTCAACTGACACAAATGAATATTCATAAACGGTCGCTGTAATAAATGTAGTTGAAGAATCGCGCCGTGATGCGTTCTACCGATCTCATAGTTGCAGTCAATAGATAAAACATGCAAAAAAGAGAAAAAAAAGATACCAGCGATGACGATGTTATATTCCGGACGCGACACGCGAGGGGTTTGCGTGTTTCGACAATTATTATTATCGACCTCATCATTACTATTGTTAAATAAAAAAATAGATCGAGATAAAATAAAAGTGAGAGATTAAGTACGGGCCACTTTTCAACCAGTGTCATATTTGTCGGCGAGAGATTTCGATATTACTATACATAAATACTATTATATTC
Source organism: Ichneumoninae sp. B BG-2022a (assembly GCA_030522725.1). Classification (NCBI taxonomy): domain Eukaryota; kingdom Metazoa; phylum Arthropoda; class Insecta; order Hymenoptera; family Ichneumonidae; species Ichneumoninae sp. B BG-2022a. The sequence goes on along the minus strand of JAPYZD010005960.1, from coordinate 11,339 downwards.
GAAAAGCGAGATCGCGAGAAAAATAAATAAATGAATTAAAAAAAAAAACAAAATAAACGACCGATCAATATTGTACATTAATCTTAAATTTATATTTTTGGAAAAAACAAAAATTAACAAAAAAAAAGACACGTTCTACGCGACGAGGAACATTGTGAAGCTATATCGACAAACTTAGACACGAAGTTTGGTGACTTTTGGGCCACTCCGAACCTCGGGATTGTCAACCCACGAAAAAAAATTCAATTTAAAGACGAGCGTATACATAGGTATATACAGATTCCAAAATATATAGTGTATATGTACATATATATGCACACATGTGTACACACGTGTATACGTATATATATACATATAATTCCATTTTACCCACACCACTTCCGCGTTAACTTTTCATTGAGCGTGACAATTGGAATTGGAGTAATTTCTGAAATCTACTCGTAACTTGTTCTCATAATATATTTAGCCAAAGATGATCACAGTAGATGGTAATTTTGTCATTGAATCGGTCGGACAGCTCTTCATTATTGGACTCATTTTTATTTTTAATTTCGATCGCTATTCGAATGCAAAAAAAAAACAACTTTTTCATTACTCGAGTGAATTATTCACGAAGAAACGATCAAAAACTGAAAAACTCACCATTTGAAATGACTCATCAGAAAAAAATTTAATTCTTTTAAGATTGTAAAATTCATTTCACGGCTAAGATCGGTCATCGATTTTTAAAAAATTGAGACTTATTAAATTAAATGATATTGGTATGAGAAAGTGAGTTCGGTTCAATAAGTGAAATATATATAAATTAAGTTAAAAAAACGGAAGTAGGAATAATTCACTCGTCTTTATGCATGCTTCAAACAGGACTAGTTTACGGAAAAAAATAATTATTATTTTTGTTACTCTACGACATCGTCGTTGAATTTTTTTGTTCTGTATAAATTGAAGGGTATTCACTGCGCAATGGCAAGTTAGCGCGGTTGTGGTTGAGCGAAACTTATTATCCGTAGTAGTAACAATAACGAGATAACAGTGTATGAGCATGAACAAATTTATTAACGAGAATAATATATAATATATTATTGCGGCAGTAATCTATGTAAGTGTTGTGAATAATGAGATAATATTGTTGCTGTGATTACCTCTTAAGATTGTAAGTAGTAGAATATAGAAAAACCACTGTTAGGTGTCACTGTCTTGATTCAATAAATGTTATTTCATTTTAATTCGCGACTGAATTGTTTATTTCCATAAACCTCTTCGTGCGTCCACCTTTCACCGTATCAATGCCGAAAAGGATGGGAGTCAATTAAGGTACGTGAACGATACGATGTTCCATATTATTCGAAACGAATTAAGTTTTATTCCTAAAATATTCAGTTTTATTCGTAACATATTAAGTTTTGTTCGTAACGTATTAAGAGTACAATGGAGCATACAAAAAATTAAATCGCTCGAACGTTAATGACTGAGAATGAAGAATCGTAGTACCGACTGAAGAATAATGGGATAGCACGACGTTTCTCTGCTTCCAGGAAGAAACGACGAAAAAATGTTTACAATACAAGGAACTGTTGCTGGTGCATTTGAGCTTTACAGCTTATTTTTTATATGTCAGCTTTATGCAAAGCACGAGCGGGATTCGACTCGATCGTTTTCTCCCAAAACCATTACTCGTCGACCGTTTCGAGGTTCACTGATTATCGGTCTCCTCTCGGACCAAAATACGTCCGTGCGATTTCCTCCTCCGCACCAACATATTCCAGCACCATCAAAGCACGAGTGGGACTCGACTTGACTGTTTTTTCCCAAAACCATTACTCGTCGACCATTTCGATAGGCACTGATTGTCGGGTCGCCCCTGACGGACATGTAATCTCCTCTTCTGCAGCAACATATTCTACCCACTTGCGTGTATATTCCGAGCAGCGCGATTATTATCAAAAAAGCGACGAGGCACTTGTCTAGAACATTAAATCGATTTATCATGACACAACAAATTATTATTTTTAATGAAAATGCAAGAGTGAGTTATATGACCCTAAAGATATCTGCATGACACCAAATTTCATCTTTGACTAGTCTCTGTCAATGCACTACTTTAGGAAGAAAAAAATTGGTTTATTCAATTTTCTAAGTAAATTTAATTTTTAAGTAAATTTAATTTTCAAGTAAATTTAATTTTCAAGTAAATTTAATTTTTAATAAATTTAATTTTTAAGTAAATTTAATTTTCAAGTAAATTTAATTTTCAAGTAAATTTAATTTTTAAGTAAATTTAATTTTTAAGTAAATTTAATTTTCTAGTAAATTTAATTTTCAAGTAAATTTAATTTTTAAGTAAATTTAATTTCCAAGTAAATTTAATTTTCTAAGTGAATTTCATTTTCCTATTAAGTTTCATTTTCTACGTGAACTTTCCCGAGCGAAATTTGTACGATGCAAAAATCCAGTCGTTACCAATTGATAAAGTTTTGTGTCCAGCACATATTCAGGGTCATTGAGTTGTTAGTCTGCTTTTTACAGTACCTGTGCCTTGGTATGGGGGTTGAATAACGGCTACGTTAAATCCGCTGACGGTAGCTCGTCGTACAGTGTTGATTACGATGTACTTGAGATTCGAGCCTGCATAGTAGTCGATCGGTAGTATTATGGAATAGGAACCGAGAATCGCGCAGCAGACGATGTTCGATTTGAACGGTAAGACCGCGAGAACGAGAGGCACGAGCAAAGTTGCTCCGACGTATATGAGCCAGAAATTCACGTCGCTCTCGAACAACGGAGTGTCGTCTAAAATAACAAAACACATTATGTAAAGAAAAATCTTCACCGATTAGTGGATTTTTCGACACCCATCAATCAACAACTGTGTACTTATCTCACCTTGGAATTGTAACATTTCAATTGCAATGCAAAGTTTCTTAAAAATTACTGCAAAATTTGTTTGAATTGTTTTTAATATCGATAAGAAGTATTAGTTCTTAATTAAATGAGTGTCGATTTAAAAAAATATTTTTTCGCACAATTGCGAAAATTCGATTGATATCGATAGGCCCGAATTTTTAGCATTAAGAGTTTCCCCAGCATATGTGTAAGAAAAATGTGAATCAATAAATTTATCAAAGTTTATCTGCTCACGCGAAATTATTCGGGCCTAATTTCAGCAGCCAAAGGGAGGCTGTAAAGAACAATTGCTTTAGTCGTGATGAAAGTTCCCACGACCCTGGGAATTTTAGTTTGAACGAAAATTATATTTTTTCAGTTTCATTTTTTTCCCCCACAAACCCAATTCGCATATTCTCCGAAGTTACTTCGTCGAGGTTCAATACAGTTATTCTTAAGATTTTCCTGGTTCAATGAGTATCGCTTAATTTGCGAAAATCGTCTGCTCGGTTTGATGTATTCGCTCACCCTGCTTTCATGCCATTGCGCATGTACCGGGCCTGTAATGTAAATATGTTCGGTACTAAATAAATATAGGGACGTAATTCGGTACATGTGAATCTTCCAAGCTGGTTACACCATTCCTCGGGACTGTGGGCCGCGCGTACGCATGACTGAAATTCGCATGTGCGGACCCTCGATCGACGAACAGAACAATCGAGTTTCAATAAAATATTCTTCAATTTTTCTTGGTTTCAATAAAATATTCTCAAATGTTTCTTGGTCTCAATAAAATATTCTCCAATTTTCCTCGGTCTCAAAAAAATATTCTTAAATGTTTCGTGGTCTCAATACATTATTCTTAAAGGTTTCTTGGACTAAAAAAAATATTCTTAAATGTTTCTTGGTCTCAATAAATCATTCTTAAAGGTTTCTTGGTCTCAAAGAAATATTCTTAATTTTTTCTTGGATTAACGAAGCGTCGTGCAATTCGTGAAAGTCGTCCGGTCAGTTTGCCGGGTTCGCCCACCCGGCTTTTGTGCCATAACGCATGTACCGGGCGTGTAATCTAGACAGGTTCGGTACTAAATAAATATGGGGACGCAATTAGGTAAATGCGAATCTTCGAAGCTGGTTATAGCGTTCCGTGGGACCGTGGGCCGTGCGCAAGCATGACTGAAACTCGCATGTGTGGACCCTCGATCGACGAGGAGAGCCCGCGTACGAGTGTGCACGAGGCGAGGGTGGTCGCGCGGGGGTTGCCTGGCACGTTATGGTGAGAAAGGCGGGAGGCACGAATGCCCGCGCCGCTTCTGCATGGGGAGATTCGACGGACGAAATTTCCGCATGAGTGGACAACATTGATAGAAGCCGCGGGGATAGAGCGAGCGCGATGTGGGGAGGCGGTGGGAGAGAGAGAAAAAACTGGCTGCGCTTCATCCCTTCGTCAAACTCGAACTAACTTCGGGAAGGGAGGACGAGCGGGCAACGGCCGAGCCCTTTCTCGTTCCCCCTCGCTATAAGCCGGCTTTCATTATTTTCCTATAATTTGCAACAGCTCCTCGCTTCTGTCTCCAACTTTTTATTCGTCTCCGGGATCGAGGGGCGAATCGGGACCGGTCGAGGATCCCATGAGTGGAGGGAGAGGTAAAGACGAGGGTGGGCGGAGGCTCGGTATTTCGCATTCTCGTATACGATTTTTTTTTTTTTTTCGTCATTCTCCACGAGATTGAGAAGCCTCCGTTTGTACGTGCCTGCTATGGCAAAGTAGACCGTGCTGGCGACGAAGAAGCCCATGGTCATCGAGGAGAGGAACGTCACGATGCACGGCAGGCCCGTGCACACCGAGAGAACGAGCCCGCCGATTCCGGTGAGGAAACTAATGCCCATTACGATGCCGAGGACAGCTGAAAAGTATCGAATTAGTTACGAGGCAATTTATATCGAGTGCAAAAAAATTAACCCTTCATGTATGGAATCCTTGCTTAACGAGACCTAAAATTTGCCAAGACGCAACCTTTAAATTATTCTAATAACAAGTGCGTGTGCTAAAAAAAATCTGTAAAAATTCACAGACCTAGCTTGAAGTGTTGTTTTTTTTATAACGCGGAAGAAAATTCAATGCGAAGATTGCTTAAAAGAAGGAACCGGTACTTGAAGGGTTGAAAAAATAATCTCTTTACCGATCAACGAAAATCAATTTAAATTTTTGATTTTTCGTACCATTTTTAGATGTATAAAACGCATTACACGCAGTTAGATTTTAGATTGGTAAAGTGTTAATTTCTCGAATATTATTTAATTGATAATTACTGGAAGTTGCGAAGTATCCGATAGCTGTGAGAATGGAGTAAGATATAATTCCGCCGCTTATAGCACCGAGGAAAACTACCTCGAATCCCAAGCATTTGTGACCGACGAAAGCTATGATAAATCCGATAATGAGAACTATGGCGCATATGGCCATAGCAACCCCAGTGTCTGTAAGGAAAATAAAGTCGGTTGCTTCACGATTCGACGATGTGTATTTCAGGTGTCCGACGTCGAGTTAAAGTGGTTGGCTCTGATCGAATTTAAAATTGATACTCAACTGCTCAAAATGTTGTGTCGAAACTTTTCTGCATTTTTATATTTAGTTAAAAAATCTATGATCGTTATCGGAAACCACTTTAAAACGCACGACGGCGAAAACGTACTAAGTTCGTTGCACGACGATAGGTCGCCGGGGCTACAGGCATATGTGGCCGCTGGTACGTAAGCCGCGGAATAGTTTCCGTAAGTAGCAATAATTGCGTAAACGGACCCAGTTCCTGGATAGGCACTGAAAACTCGACGCAGCGTCGATGCACCAACCGCGGGTCGTACCTGGCCATCGACGAATGACAAAGGTGTGTCGCCGATTTCATAGAAAAAGTGAAATAAAAATAAAATTATAACAAAAATGAAATTATAACAAAAATGAAATTATAACAAAAATGAAATTATAACAAAAATGAAATTATAACAAAAATGAAATTATAATAAAAACAGAAAGAACGTGGATTCATACCTTCTGACCGTGTTCAATTATGCTCTCGACCGTCATCATTTTCAGTATTCCATCGAAATAAGTTTCCGGAGTGAATTCTCGTTCTGGCAGATACATCCGGTAAGCTTCCAACTTGACCGGATGTTTTGCGCATGGCGGTGAGTGTCCGTTGATCACAGGAGCGGAGGCTGGTTGAGCATCGACCGTGATCGTGGACTCGGTAACGAGCAATTTTTGAAAGGGCGCTATCTCGACATCGAACTCCAAGTTGCATCCTCCTGGCGTTGGCGCTACGGGTCAAGGGACAACAGTTTTCCGCAACGCATCGACAACACTTTATTCATCCTTCACCAGAGTGACGAAAAATTTATTTCCCGTTTGAAACTTTTTTTTCGGCAATCAAAGAGTCTTTGCAGCGAAATATTATCGTGTAAGAAAATAAAATCGTATTTGTAACTATAATTACCGACAAACTGGAGGAAAAGTTTCAATCGAAAATTTATAGCGACTTCTTCGTTCCTGGAGCGACTGACTCGGTCGCTCATTATTTCACTTTAAGGGGACACTTTGCAAGCTTCAAGGCCACTTTTCACCTCCAGTGATCGAGAACGATCTGTAGATCGTCTGGAGTGGATCGACATTAAAGTTTGGAATAATGTGAATCCCAGCGAATTTCAATGCGAAATTAAATTTGTATTTTTTTTTCGAAATTTCAAAATATTCATTGTAGGTGACAAGTTTAAAGTCGCCAGGTACAAAGATTCCATTATTTTGTCAGAGTTTGTAAATTCCTGGAGGAACAATCTTGGGGGAAGCATTATGGGAAGTATCAATGATCGTGCATTACAAGGTCATCAGTTAAGAGGCAATGTACATTTTTAAAACTACTCCACATACCTCAATTTCTTGCCAGTCCGTATCAGCAGCGGACAGTTAGGGAAAATGGACCGTAACTTTTTTTTTCAGAGATAAAAAAAGTTCCCTACCGAATGGCGGACATAGATCCATTTTGCCCCGCGGTACCGTTCGGTCCCATTGTCCTCTGTATTATACCAGTAATTCAATCAAATGGACGGCAATAATAATTTTAATTTTTTCCACTTTTCTCCCTCAAGCAAAATTGTACACGTTATTTACTTCCCTTGTTTGAAAAATCTAATATCTTTCAATATTAGTAAATCTTCTGATTAATTAATATTGGGGGTACATTTTTTAATAATTTCGTATCATTAAAAAAATTCACAGGAACGTAGAAAAAGTTTGAAAAAAAAAAAAATTGCCTTGGCACTAGAGAATCAACTGCAAGCATCAACTCATGCTATGCTCGACTATTGCACTTACGAATTCCCAAGATTCTCTGCACAAACATTTCCAAAGAAGACAAACTTTTAGTAGTGACAAACAAAACATAGAAATCGCCAAAAGCCGGTAACAAAAAAAAAGTCTAACCTTTGTTGGTGTAAGCGACAACGGCGACGAGCGCATCTGTCGTCTCAGTGTTGTTGCTCCAAGCATAGACGCTGGCCGATGAGCTTTCGTTGACATTAATTTCCAGACCAAGGTTCGATCCGAACAGACTACGATTGGTACTTCCATAATCGGATTCCGTGTCGTACGACAGAGTAACATTTTTTTCGTGCACGTGTATTTGCACGATGACAAACGACACGGCAGCAGGAATATCTATAATTTCAATAACGGACTCGCCATTCGCTGTGAGACCAACTCTCTTGTAAAAGCTCTGCCCTTTTGTGGTCGAATTATCAAAGTCGGCCAGAGATATGCTGATAGTTCCATTGTCTGCAAAAAGAAAAAATAAATCAACGTTAGAGCATTGCAACACAAGAGTTCCAAGAGCCTGTTCAACGTAACGAAAATATTTTGCAGAAAATGGGAACAACAATTGTCCGTTTCCAGCAGGTTATCTCGTCATACATTCTAATGTTCAAGTGGAATCAATAAAGGCAAAAGATGTGCGAATGTCAAGCGAATTCCGGAATGCATCGTACAGAAAAAATTAAATTGTAACAAAAATAAAATCATAACAAAAATAAAAATGAAAAAAAATATTGAAGCTTCGCAAAAGAAGAGTCCGTTGGGCGTGTTCAACGTAACGAGAATATTGCGCAGAAAATAGCAACAACAATTGTCCGCTTCCGGCACAATTTCCTCGTACGTTCCTATATTCCTCTGGAATCACGGGAGACAAAAGATATGCGATGGTCAAGCGAATCTCGGAACGTTGTGCGAAAAAAAAAAATATCAAAATACAAAAATACGATCAAAATATAAAAAAAAAAGCGCCGATCTGCGTAACGGCCTCAGCTGCATTCTCCTCGTGCCTTCCGCGTTTCGATCCTTCAATTACGTAATTGCGGTGTCCGAGGAGAGAAAACGGTTATGTCCTTACCCGGCTTGCGCGTCGTAGTGGACTCCCCGGCGCAAATGGCACGTCCGAATAAACCGAGAACGAGCGATAAGTACGTCAATCGGGATGCCCAAAAAACCGCCATCTCGTCGAGTCGTTTCTCAACTCCACGTCCAAGACGAACAATCGACAACAAAATCGCGAAAAAAATAATTTGAAAAAAAAAGATCCGCAGAGAAAAGCCGATAAGCGCACGTACGACCAATAACACCGTGTACGCAACAGCTGGGCGACGCGGCTGCGACGTCGTTCGGCGGTGCGACGCGGGGCGGCGGTTGCGAGAGGGGTGGGGGGGGATTTGCCCGCTTCGAAATATCGTCGAGTCTCGAGAGACGGCCGACAGGCGGCGCCTCAGTCGCCAGCAAGATGGCCACGTTGGATCAATGAAACTCGAGTAATTCGTAGTAAAATCGAATTCGAGGGTGTGCAGGTGTGACTAGTTATTGTGTTTCAAAGTGTAAATGGGACATGGGAAAGGATCAAGAGCTGCTGGAGGCAGCAAGAAGCGGCAATGTCACGGTTGTGGAGAAGATATTGGGTCAACGAGCGAAAAGGAGTGGTCCACTGGCAAGGTGGGTGTCAACCGATAGTTACACACGGGGAGTCCTCCTGTATTTTCCGTAATATACTCGATAACCGTCCAGCATCGGGTCGAGCCGTAGGTCGTAATTCGCTTCGTCAAATTATTTGGGGGCTTTCTTTTTTTCCTCGCTATTTTTTTCCATCCGAAAGGCTCGGGACACGTTGGAAGATTTTTTTTTTAAAGTCCCTGACGTGTGGACGAATTTCCACTTGTTTGCTGGCTAAGTTTCGTTGACTCGTCCTGTTTCGGTGCGAACCCGGAGATTCCGACTTTTGGGATCGAAGGGACGATTCGACGGATCGAGAACGCATTGAAATTCGAACGAGCGAGAGTTGAGGTTAGGACGAGAGGAACGGTGATAAATCATTTCGATGCGCGTGCCTGTGTGTATGCGTGTGTTATAGACCCTCGGTGTGCCGCATCGAAGCATCCTTCTGTCAGTACGCCGATGGAGCGCTCATTATTTTTATTTTTATTTTGTTTTTTTTATCAATTAAAAACAACGGCGATAAAAGCATTATCTCGGGTGTTCGACGACGAGGAGCGGGATTGACGTGACACCGAATGCACTCGATGAATTTCGTTAACGCTGATGAATGAAGGATCGAGTGGAAAACGAATTTGATGGTCGAACCATTCGTGAGTGAAATCGATACGGCAGTCACGATAACCGTAATTTTCATTCTCGGAGAAATAATCTAAAAAAATATTCGTTTATCTTTCCACGATTTGTTCCTAATGGCAAAGAGTATACGAGATTGTATTATCGAAAAAGAGAAAAAGCGTTAATTTATGGAAAGAGAGAAAAATTTCAATACGAAAATACAATAAAAACGTCATGCTTGTCAGTATAAATAAGTTTTTACTTCTAGCGTCGATATTTATTCTGCTCTATATAGCGTGTAATAATTCTTCTATAATCCTTCTGTACACTACAAAAAAATGTAAATTTAATGTACTGAAAGTTTTTATGCGAAAGCTGGTACATTTAGTTTCATGTACAATTGTGATGAGAAATTAATATTTTTTATTGATTCCAATCTTTCTAATATACTGAACATTAATTTTTCATCACGATTGTACAAGAAATTAAGATCCCAGTCCCTGCATAAAAACTCTCACCACCAGTACATAAAATGACATACACATTTTTTTTACAATGTAAAAAAAAAAATCGAGATTACAAGTAATTTCAGAGAGTAAAATCGGTGCCTCTCCGATCGACTTTGATTCGAGCGACCGGTGTTCGTGTTGTACAAAACTATGTTTGTTATCGTTGTATGTCCAATGATGAATTCGTCGTATAGCGTATGAATCACCGAGGCGAGCGTTAAGTAAATGCGCTATGCAACGCGATACGAGCTGACTCGTTCGTCCCTTGGCCGCTGCCGTACAATTCCTCCCGTAAATTACCCAGTGGCGTAATAATCGATTCATCGTGCCCACGTTCGAGAGATTCTCTCTTATTTTTTTTTTCTTAATTTTTTTTTCATGCTTCCTGTCTGCGAGATTTCGTAAGCCAGCTCTTTCAGCACAATAACGCCTGCTTGAGGACCGGGTGAACGGACTCGGGCGGCTAGCGCTATACGTAATTCCATTGGGTGCGTATATATATCTATATATCGATGGTACACTCGAGCGTTCATACCAGCCGCCACTTCATAAACGTCGCTCTCGTCTATAATTCGGTCGGCGCGGTTCTCGTATGTACGGCCAAAGGCGTCTCAGGAACTTATCGGCCCTCGCCTCGCCTCTTCAATACACGCCCGAGAGATAATGGAATCTATTTCCGTGTTCGGGATCTATTTATTTCTTGACGCTCGGTGATAACGCCCGCGTAAGCCGCAGATGCAGCACACCGGCGTTGAGAGCGGAGAGGAAAATAAAATCGAGTATCGTGCGCTATCTTGCAGCGGAGAAAAAAAAATCCTATTTTGTAATTATATATTATAAAATAGTCATATATATCCATATATATTTTATAATATAATACTATATTTAGGACACTTGGGTTGTGTATTTTTCTTATCGTGGTAAATTAAAAAAATTTCGAGCCATTAAAAATTACTGATAAAGCAATTTCCTTCTTTGTGAAATAAAAGATGATACTGTAAATTAGTCATCGAGTAATTTCGTAATTTCTATTTACTGCTTGACGCTCGGTGATAACGCTCGCGTAAGCCGCAGATGCAGCACACCGGCGTTGAGAGCGGAGAGGAAAATAAAATCGAGTATCGTGCGCTATCTTGCAGCGGAGAGAAAAAATAATCCTATTTTGTAATATGTTTACTATACATTATAAAATAGTCATATATATTCATATATATTTTATAATATAATACTATATTTAGGACACTTGGGTTGTGTATTTTTCTTATCGTGGTAAATTTAAAAAAATTCGAGCCATTAAAAATGAC